>JABUQX010083266.1:0-22504 GCA_015478945.1 Trachelipus rathkii | reverse complement strand
ACTGACTGTTTTTGACTGTTTTTGACTTTTTTTGACTATTTTTGACTGTTTTTGACTGTTTTTGACTGTTTTTGACTGTTTTTATTGACTGTTTTTTTGACTGTTTTTTTTTTTTTTTTTGATGTTTCCTTGAACTTTGACAGTTTTCGACTGTTTATTGACTCCGTTGTTTTTTTTTTTTTTAATTTTTATTTTTTTTTTTTTTTTTTTTTTTTTTTGACTGTTTGGACTGTTTTTGACTGTTTGTGACTGACTGTTTTTTTGACTGTTTTGACTGTTATTTTGACTGACTGTTTTGACTGTTTGTTTTGACTGTTTTTACTGTTTTTGGACTGTTTTTGACTGTTTTGACTGTTTGATTTTTTTGACTGTTTTTGACTGTTTTTTACTTGTTTTTGACTGTTTTGACTGTTTTTGACTGTTTTTGGCTGTTTTTGACTGTTTTTGACTGTTTTTGACTGTTTACTTTTTGACTGACTGTTTTTGACTTACAGTTTTTTGACTGTTTTTTTGACTGTTTTTTTGACGTTTTTGACTCTGACCAGTATTGTGTTTGACTGTTTGACTGTTTTTGGACTTTTTGACTGTTTTTGACTGTTTTTTGACTGGCTGTTTTTTGACTGTTTTTGGACTGTTGATGACCTGTTTTTGATCCTGTTTTTTGACCTTTTGGTTTTTTTTTTGACTGACTCCGTTTTTGACTCTTGACGATTATTTGACTCGTTCTTTTGACTATGTTGTGACTCTTTATGGTCTCTATAGCAGAAGTTGTTTTGTTTGACTGTTTTTGACACACACAAGACTGTTTTTGGCTGTTTGACTGTTTTTGACTGTTTTTGACTGTTTTTGACTGTTTTTGACTGTTTTTGACTGTTTTTGACTGTTTTGACTGTTTTGACTGTTTTGACTGTATTAACTGTTATTGTTGACTGTTTTTTGACTGTTTTGACTGTTTTGACTGTTTTTGACTGTTTTTGATGTTTTTTTTGCGTTTTTGAACTGTTTTGACTGGTTTTTGGATACCTGTTGACTGGACTGTTTTTGACTGGTTTTTTACGACTGTTTTTTGCTGGTGTTTGGGACGTTTTTCGACTGTTTTTTTTACTGTTTTTGACTGTGTTTTTGCCTGTTTTTGACTGTTTTTGACTTTTTTTTGACTGTTTTTTGACTATTTTTGACTGTTTTTTGACTGTTTTTTACTGTTTTTTAACTGTTTTTTGACTTGTTTTGACGGACTGTTTGAACTGACTGGTTTTGAACTGACTGTTTTTTTTGACTGGATTTCTTGACTATGCATTCGTTTTTGGTACTGTTTTTGACCTGTTTTTGACTGTTTTTTGGACTGTTCTTTGCTGTTTTGACTGTTTTTGATGACTGTTTTTTGGACTGACAGTTTTTGGACTGTTTTTTGACTGTTTTTTTTTTTTTTTGGTTTTTGAAATGAAATAAATTTGATGTTTTTTTTTTTTTTATTGACTTGGTTTTTGGACTGTTTTTGACTGTTTTGACTTTTTTTGACTTTTTGACTGTTTTTGACTGTTTTTGACTGTTTTTGACTGTTTTTGACTGTTTTGACTGTTTTGTCTTTTTTTGACTGTTTTTGGCTGTTTTTGGACTGTTTTTGACTGTTTTGACTGTTTTGACTGACTGTTTTTGACTGACTGTTTTGACTGTTTTTGTTTTTTGACTGTTTTGACTGTTCTTGACTGTTTTACTGTTTTGACTGACTGTTTTTGGCTGTTTTTGACTGTTTTTGGAACTGACTGTTTTTTTGACAGTTTTGACTGTTTTTGACTGACTGTTTTTGATTGTTTTTGACTGTTTTTGACTGTTTTGACTGTTTTTTGACTGTTGACTGTATTTGACTGTTTTTGACTGTTTTTGACTGTTTTTGACTGTTTTTGACTGTTTTGACTGACTGTTTTGACTGTTTTTTGACTGTTTTTGACTGTTTTTACTGTTTTTGACTGTTTTTGACTTTTTTGACTTTTTTTTTACTGTTTTTGACTTTTTGACTGTTTTTGACTGTTTTTGACTGTTTTTGACTGTTTTTGACTGTTTTTGACTGTTTTTGACTGTTTTTGACTGACTGTTTTTTGTTTGACTGTTTTTGACTGTTTTGACTGTTTTTGACTTTTTTTGACTGTTTTTGACTGTTTTTGACTGTTTTTGACTGTTTTTGACTGTTTTTTTTGACTGTTTTTGACTGTTTTTGACTGTTTTTGATTGACTGTTTTTGACTTTTGACTGTTTTTTTTGACTGTTTTTGACTGTTTTTGACTGTTTTTGACTGACTGTTTTGACTGTTTTGACTGTTTTTTGACTGTTTTTTTGACTGTTTCTGACTGTTTTTTGACTGTTTTTGACTGTGTTTTTGACTGTTTTTATTGACTGTTTTTGAGACTGTTTTGACGTTTTGACAGTTTGACTGTTTTTTGGACTGTTTTTGCTGACTGTTTTTGACTGTTTTTGACTTTTTTTGACTGTTTTTGACTGTTTTGACTGTTTTTGACTGTTTTTGACTGTTTTTGACTGTTTTTGACTGTTTTTGACTGTTTTTGACTTTTTTTGATGTTTTTTGACTGTTTTTTGACTGTTTTGACTGTTGTTTGACTGTTTTTGACTGTTTTGACTGTTTTGACTTTTTTGACTGTTTTTGACTGTTTTTGTTTTGACTGTTTTTGACTGTTTTTGACTGTTTTTGACTGTTTTTGACTGTTTTTGACTGACTGTTTTTGACTGTTTTTGACTGTTTTTGACTGTTTTTGACTGACTGTTTTTTGACTTGTTTTTGAATGTTTTTGACTGTTTTTGACTGTTTTTGACTGTTTTTGACTGTTTTTGACTGACTGTTTTTGACTGTTTTTGAACTGTTTTTGACTGTTTTTGACTGACTGTTTTTGACTGTTTTTGACTGTTTTTGGACTATTTTGGACTGTTTGTGACTGTTTTACTTTTTTTGGCTGTTTTGACTGTTTTTGACTGTTTTTGACTTTTTTACTGGACTGTTTTTGACTTTTTTTTGACTGTTTTTGACTGTTTTTTGACTGTTTTGGACTGTTTTTGACTGTTTTTTGATGTTTGACTGTTTTTGACTGACTGTTTTGACTGTTTTGACTTTTTTTTTGACTGTTTTTGACTGTTTTTGACTGTTTTTGACTGTTTTTGACTGTTTTTGACTGTTTTTGACTGTTTTTGACTGACTGTTTTTGACTGTTTTTGACTTTTTTTGACTGTTTTTGACTGTTTTTGACTGTTTTGACTGTTTTTGACTGTTTTTTGATTGTTTTTGACTGTTTTTGACTGTTTTTGACTGTTTTTGACTGTTTTTGACTGTTTTTGACTGTTTTTGACTGTTTTTGACTGTTTTTGACTGTTTTTGACTGTTTTTGACTGTGTTTTTGACTGTTTTTGACTGACTGTTTTTGACTGACTGTTTGACTGTTTTGGACTGTTTTGGACTGTTTTGATGTTTTTTGACGTTTTTGAACTGTTTTGACTGTTTTGGACTTGACTATTTTTGACGTTTTGACTGTTTTTGACTGTTTTTGACTGTTTTTGACTGTTTTTGACTGTTTTTGATTGTTTTGACTGTTTTTGACTGACTGTTTTTGACTGACTGTTTTTGACTGACTGTTTTTGACTGTTTTTGACTGTTTTTGACTGTTTTTGACTGTTTTTGACTGTTTTTGACTGTTTTTGACTGTTTTTGACTGTCTGTTTTTGACTGTTTTTGTCTGCTGTGTTTGAGCTGCAGTTTTTTGACTGTTTTTGATGATTTTTGATCTGACTGTTTATTGACTGTTTTTGACTTTTGACTGACTTTTTGACCGTTTTTGGACTGTTTTTGACTGTTTGTTGCTGTTTTTGACTGTTTTTGACTGTTTTTGACTGTTTTTGACTGTTTTTGACTGTTTTTGACTTGTTTTTGACTTTTTTTGACTGTTTTTGACTTTTTGACTGTTTTTGACTGTTTTTGACTGTTTTTGACTGTTTTTGACTGACTGTTTTTGACTGACTGTTTTTGACTGTTTTTGACTGACTGTTTTTGATTGTTTTTGACTGTTTTTGACTGTTTTTGACTGTTTTTGACTGACTTTTTGACTGTTTTTGACTGTTTTTGACTGAGCTGTTTTTTGACTGTTTTTTGACTATTTTTTGACTGTTTTGACTGTTTTTTGTGTTTTTGACTGTTTTTGACTGTTTTTGACTTGTTATTGACTGTTTTTTTGACTGACTGTTTTTGACTTTTTTGACTGTTTTTGACTCTGTTTTTGACTGTTTTTGACTTTTTTGACTTTTTTGACTGTTTTTGACTGTTTTTGACTGACTGTTTTTGACTGTTTTTGACTGTTTTTGACTGTTTTTTGACTTTTTTGAATGACTGTTTTATGACTGGGTTTGGACTGACTGTTTTTGAACTGTTTTGGACTGAGTTTTGACTGTTTTGACTGACTGTTTTTGATTGTTTGACTGATTTTGACTGACTGTTTTTGACTGTTTTTTGACAGTTTTTTGACTTTTTTTGTCTGTTTTTGATGTTTTTGACTGTTTTTGACTGTTTTTGACTGTTTTTGACTGTTTTTGACTGTTTTTGACTGTTTTTGACTGACTGTTTGACTGTTTTTGACTGTTTTTGACTGTTTTTGACTGTTTTTGACTGTTTTTGACTGTTTTTGACTGTTTTTGACTGTTTTTGACTGTTTTTGACTGTTTTTGTCTGTTTTGACTGACTGTTTGACTGTTTTTTGACTGTTTTTGACTGTTTCTTGACTGCTGTTTTTGACTTGTTTTTGGACTGTTTTTGGACTGGACGTTTTTGACTGGACTGTTTTGAGACTGGTATTTTGACTGACTGTTTTTGACTGTTTTTGACTGTTTTTGACTGTTTTTGACTGTTTTGACTTTGACGGTTTTGACTGTTTTTGACTGTTTTTGTTGACTGTTTTGTCTGTTTTGACTGTTGTTGTTTTTGACTGTTTTTACTGTTTTTGACTGTTTTTGACTGTTTTTGACTGTTTTTGACTGTTTTTGACTGTTTTTTTTTTACTGTTTTTGGACTGTTTTGACTGACTGTTTTTGACTGTTTTTGACTGTTTTTGACTGTTTTTGACTGTTTTTGACTGTTTTTGACTGTTTTTGACTGTTTTTGACTGTTTGTTTTTGTCTGTTTTTGTTTTGTCTGTTTTGTCTGTTTTTGAGTGATTGTTTTGACTGTTTTTGACTGTTTTGACTGGTTTTGACTGTTTTTGATGTTTTTGACTGTTTTTGACTGTTTTGTACTTTTTTTGACTTTTTTGTTTTTGTTTGACTGTTTTTAACTGTTTTTGACTGTTTTTGTCTTTTGACTGTTTTTAACTGTTTGTTTTTGACTGTTTTTTTGCTTGTTTTTGACTGTTTTTGACTGTTTTTTTCTGTTTTTTTTTGACTGTTTTTGACTGTTTTTGACTGTTTTTGACTGTTTTTGACTGACTGTTTTTGACTGTTTTTGACTGTTTTTGACTGTTTTTTGACTGTTTTGACTGTTATGTCTGTTTTGACTGTTTTTGACTGTTTTGACTGTTTTTGACTGACTGTTTTTGACTGTTTTTGACTGTTTTTGACTGTTTTTGACTGTTTTTGACTGTTTTTGACTGTTTTTGACTGTTTTTGACTGTTTTTGACTGTTTTTGACTGACTGTTTTTGTTTTGAGTGTTTTTCTTGTTTTTGTTTGTTTGTTTTTGACTGTTTTTGACGTTTTTATGTTTTTGATTGTTTTTGACTGTTTTTGACTGTTTTTGACTGTTTTTGACTGTTTTTGCTTGTTTTTGACTTTTTTTCTGTTTTTATCTTTTTTTTACTGTTTTGACTGTTTTTGACTGTTTTTGACTGTTTTTGGACTGTTTTACTGTTTTTGACTGTTTTTGACTGTTTTTGACTGTTTTTGACGGTTTTTGACTGTTTTTGACTGTTTTTGACTGTTTTTGACTGTTTTTGACTGTTTTTGACTGTTTTTGACTGTTTTTGACTGTTTTTGACTGTTATGACTGTTTTTACTTTGTTTTTGGTTTGTTTTTGACTGTTTTTGACTTGTTTTTGACTGTTTTTGACTATTTTTGACTGTTTTTGACTGTTTTTTGACTGTTTTTTTACTGTTTTTTGACTGTTTTTTTGTCTTCTGTTTTTGACTGTCGTTTGTCTGTTTTTGACTGTTTTTGACTGTTTTTGACTGTTTTTGACTGTTTTTGACTGTTTTTGACTGTTTTTGACTGTTTTGACTGTTTTTGACTGTTTTTGTCTGTTTTTTTGACTGTTTTGACTGTTTTTGACTGTTTTTGACTGTTTTTGACCTGTTTTTTGACTGTTTCTTGACTGGGACTGTTTTTGGACTGACAGTTTTGACTGTTTTTGACTGTTTCTGACTGGTTTTGACTGTTTTGACTGTTTTTGACTGTTTGATGACTGTTTTTGAACTGTTTTTGATGTTTTTGCTGTTTTGGACTGTTTTTGATGTTTTTGACTGTTTTTTGACTGTTTTGACTGTTGATTGTTTTTGACTGTTTTTTGACTGATTTTTGACTGTTTTGACTGTTTTGTGTTTTTGGACTGTTTTTGACTGTTTTGACTGTTTTTGACTGTTTTGACTGTTTTGACTGTTTTGACTGTTTTTACTGTTTTTTGTTGACTGTTTTGACTGTTTTGACTGTTTTTTTGACTGACTGTTTTTTTGACTGTTTTTGGACTGTTTTTGACTGTTTTTGAGTTTTGACTGACTGTTTTTGACTGTTTTTTTGACTGTTTTTGACTGTTTGGACTGTTTTTGACTGACTGTTTTTGACTTTTTTTGACTATTTCTTGACTGTTTTGTGTTTTTGACTGTTTTTGACTGTTTTGACTGTTTTTGACTGTTTTTGACTGTTTTTTTTGACTGTTTTTGACTGTTTTTGACTGTTTTTGACTGTTTTGATTGTTTTTTGACTTGTTTTTGACTGTTTTTGACTGTTTTTGACTGTTTTTGACTGACTGTTTTTGACTGTTTTTGACTGTTTTGACTGTTTTTGACTTTTTGACTGTTTTTGACTGTTTTTGACTGACTGTTTTTGACTGACTGTTTTTGACTGTTTTTGACTGACTGTTTTTGACTGTTTTGACTGTTTTTGACTGACTGTTTTTGACTGACTGTTTGACTGTTTTTGGACTGACTGTTTTTGATGTTTTTGACTGGTTTTTGACTGTTTGACTGTTTTAGACTGTTTGGACTGTTTTTGACTGTTTTTGACTGTTTGCTGTTTTTGACTGTTTTTGACTGTTTGACTGACTGTTTTTGACTGTTTTTGATTGTTTTTGATGTTTTTGAATGTTTTTGACTGTTTTTTGACTGTTTTGACTGTTTTGACTGTTTTTGATTGTTGACTGTTTTTGACTGACTGTTTTGACTGTTTTTGATGTTTTTGACTGACTGTTTTTGACCGTGACTGTTTTTGGACTGTTTTTGTCTTGACTGTTTTTGACTGTTTTGACTGTTTTTGACTGTTTTGATGTTTTTGAACTGTTGACTGTTTTTGAATGTTTTTGACTGTTTTTGACTGTTTATTGACTGACTGTTTTTGATGTTTTTACGTTTTTGCTGTTTTGATGTTGACTGTTGACTGTTTTGACTGTTTTTGATGTTTTTGACTGACTGTTTTTGACGGTTTTTGACTGTTTTTGACTCTGACTGTTTTGACTGTTATTTGACTGTTTTTTTGACTGTTTTTGACTGTTTTTGACTGTTTTGACTGCCTGTTTTTGACTGTTTTGACTGTTTTGACTGTGTTTTGACTGTTTTTGACTGTTTTTGACTGTTTTTTGACTGTTTTTTACTGACTGTTTTGACTGTTTTTGACTGTTTTTTGACTGTTTTTTGACTGTCTTTTGACTGTTTTACCTAGTTCGGACTGTTTTTGACATATTTTTGGACTGTTTGACTGTTTTTGACTGTTTTTAACTGACTGTGTTCTTGACTGTTTTTGACTGACTGTTTTTGACTGACTGTTTTGACTGTTTTTTTTGACTGTTTTGACTGTTTTTTGACTGTTTTTGGACTACTGTTTTTGACTGGGTTTTTGACTGTTTTTGTTTGACTGTTTTTGACTGTTTTTGACTGTTTTTGACTGTTTTTGGACTGACTGTTTTTGACTGACAGTTTTACTGTTTTTTGACTGTTTGACTGGACTGTTTTTGTTTTTGACTGTTTTGACTGACTGTTTTTGACTGTTTTTGACTGTTTTTGACTGTTTTTGACTGTTTTTGACTGTTTTTGACTGTTTTTGACTGTTTTTGACTGTTTTTGACTGTTTTGACTGTTTTTGACTGTTTTTTTGACTTTTTTTTACTGTTTTTGTTTGTTTTTGACTGTTTTTGGACGTGTATTTGACTGTTTTTGACTGTTTTTTGACTGTTTTTTTGACTGACTGTTTTGACTGACAGTTTTTGACGTTTTTGACTGTTTTTGACTGCTGTTTTGACTGTTTTTTGACGTTTTTGACTGTTTTTGACTGTTTTTGACTGTTTTTGACTGTTTTTGACTGTTTTTGAGTTTTTGACTGACTGTTTTTGACTGTTTTTGACTATTTTTGACTGTTTTTGACTGTTTTTGACTGTTTTTGACTGTTTTTGACTGTTTTTGACTGTTTTGACTGTTTTTGACTGACTGTTTTTGACTTTTTTTGACTGTTTTTGGACTGTTTTGACTTTTTTGACTGTTTTTGGACTGTTTTTGATGTTTGACTGTTTTTGGACTGATGTTTTGACTGATGTTTTTGACTTTGTTGACTGTTTTTGACTGTTTTGACTTTTTTTGACTGGACTGTTTTTAACTGTTTTTTTGACTGTTTTTTGACTGGTTTTTGACTGTTTTTGACTGACTGTTTTTGACTGTTTTTGACTGTTTTTGACTGACTGTTTTTGACTGACTGTTTTTGACTGTTTTTGACTGACTGTTTTTGACTGTTTTTGACTGTTTTTGACTGTTTTTGACTGTTTTTGACTGTTTTTGACTGTTTTTTGACTGTTTTGACTGTTTTTGACTGTTTTTGTACTGGTTTTGACTGTTTTTGATGGACTGTTTTTGACTGTTTTGACTGTTTTTTTGACTGTTTTTGAACTGTTTTGGACTGTTTTTGACTGTTTTTGACTGTTTTTGACTGTTTTTGACTTGTTTTGACTGTTTTTGACTGACTGTTTTTGACTGTTTTTGACTGTTTTTGACTGTTTTTGACTGTTTTTGACTGTTTTTGACTGTTTTTGACTGTTTTTGACTGTTTTTGTTTGACTGTTTTTGACTTTTTTTTTTTGTCTGTTTTTGACTGTTTTTGAAATGACTGTTTTGACTGTTTGACTGTTTTTGACTGTTTTTGACTGTTTTTGACTGTTTTTGACTGTTTTGACTGTTTTTGACTGTTTTTGACTGACTGTTTTTGACTGTTTTTGACTGTTTTGACTGACTGTTTTTGACTTTTGACTGACTGTTTTTGACTGTTTTTGACTGTTTTTGACTGTTTTTGACTGTTTTTGACTGTTTTTGACTTTTTGACTGACTGTTTTTGACTGTTTTTGACTGTTTTTGACTGTTTTTGACTGTTTTTGTGTTTTTGACTGTTTTTGACTGACTGTTTTTGACTGTTTTGATTGTTTTGACTGTTTTTGACTGTTTTTGACTGTTTTTGACTGTTTTTGACTGTTTTTGACTGTTTTGACTTTTTGACTGTTTTTTGACTGTTTTTGACTGTTTTTGACTGTTTTTGACTGTTTTAACTGTCTCTGTTTTTTTCTGTTTTTGTCTGTTTTGACTGTTTTTGACTGTTTTTGACTGTTTTTGACTGTTTTGACTGTTTTTGACTGTTTTTGACTGTTTTTGACTGTTTTTGACTGACTGTTTTTGACTGTTTTTGACTGACTGTTTTTGACTGACTGTTTTTGACTGTTTTTGACTGACTGTTTTTGACTGTTTTGACCTGATGTTTTTGGACTGTTTTTGACTGTTTTGATGACTTTTTGGACTGACTTTTTTGACTGTTTTTGACTGACTGTTTTTGACTGTTTTTGACTGTTTTTGACTGTTTTTTGACTGTTTTTGACTGTTTTTGACTGTTTTTGACTGTTTTTGACTGTTTTGACTGTTTTTAACTGTTTTTGACTGTTTTTGACTGTTTTTGACTGTTTTTGACTGTCTGTTTTTGACTGTTTTTGACTGTTTATGACTGTTTTTGACTGTTTTGACTTACAGTTTTTGACTGTTTTTGACTGTGTTTTGACTGACTGTTTTTGACTGTTTTTGACTGTTTTTGACTGTTTTTGATTGTTTTGACTGACTGTTTTTTCCTGTTTTTGACTGTTTTTGACTGTTTTTGACTGACTGTTTTTGACTGTTTTTGACTGACTGTTTTGACTGTTTGACTGTTTTGACTTTTTTTGACTTTTTTGACTGTTTTGACTGTTTTTGACTGTTTTTGACTGTTTTTGACTGTTTTTGACTGACTGTTTTTGACTGTTTTTGACTGACTGTTTTTGACTGTTTTTGACTGTTTTTGACTGTTTTTTTGTTTTTGTCTGACTGTTGACTGCTTGTTTTTGAATGTTTTTGACCTGTTTTAACTGTTTTTGACCTGTTTTTGACTGTTTTAATGTTTTTTGACTGGACTGTTTGACTGTTCTTTGACTGTTTTGACTGTTTTTTGACTGTTTTTGACTGTTTTGACTGTTTTTGACTGTTTTGACTGTTTTTTGACTGACTGTTGACTGGTTTTTGACTGTTTTTGGACTGTTTTTGGACTGTTTTGACTGTTTTTGACTGTTTTTGACTTACTGTTTTTGACTGTTTTTGACTGTTTTTGACTGTTTTTGACTGTTTTTGACTGACTGTTTTTGACTGTTTTTGACTGTTTTTGACTGTTTTTGACTGTTTTTGACTGACTGTTTTTGAATGTTTTTGACTGACTGTTTTTGACTGTTTTTGACTGTTTTGACTGACTGTTTTTGACTATTTTTGACTGTTTTTGACTGTTTTTTGACTGTTTTTGACTGTTTCTTGACTGTTTTTTGACTGTTTTTTGACTGTTTTTTGACTGTTTTTTGACTGTTTTTTTGACTGTTTTTGACTGACTGTTTTGACTGTTTTGACTGTTTTTTGACTGTTTTGACTGTTTTTGACTGTGTTTTTGACTGGACTGTTTTTTTGACTGTTTTTGGACTGACTTTTTGACTGTTTTTGACTGTTTTTGATGCTGTTTTTGACTGTTTTACTGACTGTTTTTGACTGTTTTTGATTGTTTTTGACTGTTTTTGACTGACTGTTTTTGACTGTTTTTGACTGACTGTTTTTGACTGTTTTTGACTGTTTTTGACTGTTTTTGACTGTTTTTGACTGTTTGACTGTTTTTGTACTATTTTTGCCTGTTTTGACTGTTTTTGATGACTGTTTTTGATGTTTTGACTTTGACTGTTTTTGACTGTTTTTGACTGTTTTTGACTGACTGTTTTGACTGTTTGACTGTTTTTGACTGTTTTTGACTGACTGTTTTTGAATGTTTTTGACTGTTTTTTTACTGTTTTTGACTGTTTTTGACTGTTTTTGAATGTTTTTGACTGACTTTTTGACTGTTTTTGACTGTTTTTGACTGTTTTTGACTGTTTTTGACTGTTTTTGACTGTTTTTGACTGTTTTTTGACTGTTTTGACTGTTTTGATTGACTGTTTTTGACTGTTTTTGACTGTTTTTGACTTGTTTTGGACCTGTTTTGGACTGTTTTTGACTGTTTTTGAATGTTTTTGACTGTTTTTTTGACTGACTGTTTATGACTGTTTTTGACTGTTTTTGACTGTTTTGACTTTTTTTGACTGACTGTTTTTGACTGTTTTTGACTGACTGTTTTTGACTGACTGTTTTTGACTGTTTTTGACTGACTGTTTTTGACTGTTTTTGACTGTTTTTGACTGTTTTTGACTGACTGTTTTTGACTGACTGTTTTGACTGACTGTTTTTGACTGTTTTTGACTGACTGTTTTTGACTGTTTTTGACTGTTTTTGACTGTTTTTGACTGTTTTTGACTGTTTTTTGACTGTTTTTGATTGTTTTTTACTGTTTTTGACTGTTTTTGACTGTTTTTGACTGTTTTTGACTGTTTTTGACTTTTTGACTGACTGTTTTTGACTGTTTTTGTTTGACTGTTTTTTTTGACTGTTTTGACTGTTTTGACTGTTTTTGAGTTTTTGACTTTTTGACTGACTGTTTTTGACTGTTTTGACTGTTTTGACTGTTTTTGACTGTTTTTTGACTGTTTTGACTGTTTTGACTGTTTTGACTGTTTTTGCGTTTTTACTGACGTTTTTGACTGTTTTTGACTGTTTTTGAATGTTTGACTGTTTTGACTGTTTTTGACTGACTGTTTTTGACTGTTTTTGACTGTTTTTGCTCTTTTTGACTGTTTTTGACTGTTTTTGACTGTTTTTGACTGTTTTTGACTGTTTTTGACTGACTGTTTTTGACTGTTTTTGACTGACTGTTTTTGACTGACTGTTTTTGACTGTTTTTGTCTGACTGTTTTTGACTGTTTTTGGACTGTTTTTGACTGTTTTTGACTGTTTTTGATGTTTTTGACTGTTTTTTGGACTGTTTTGACTGTTTTTAACTGACTGTTTTTTGACTGACTGATTTTTGACTGTTTTGACTGGACTGTTTTGACTTTTGACTGTATTTTGACTTTTTTGACTGTTTTTTGACTGTTTTTGACTGTTTTGACTGTTTTTGACTGTTTCTTGACTGTTTTTTGTTGACTGGTTTTTGACTGTTTTTTGACTTTTTGACTGCTGTTTTGACTGTTTTTATGACTGTTTTTGACTGTTTTTTGACTGAATGTTTTTGACTGACTGTTTTTTGGACTGACTTGTTTTTGACTGACTGTTTTTGACTGTTTTTGACTGTTTTGACTGTTTTTGACTGTTTTTGACTGTTTTTGACTGTTTTTGACTGTTTTTGACTGTTTTTGACTGTTTTGACTGTTTTTGACTGTTTTTGACTGTTTTTGACTGTTTTTGACTGACTGTTTTTGACTGTTTTTGACTGACTGTTTTTGACTGTTTTTGACTTTTTTTTACTATTTTTGACTGTTTTTGACTGTTTTTGACTGTTTTTGACTTGTTTTTGACTGCTGTTTTTGACAGTTTTTGACTGTTTTTTGACTTTTTGACTGTTTTTGACTGTTTTGACTTTTTGACTGTTTTGGGATGTTTTTGACTGGTTTTGCTGTTTTTGGACTTGCTTTTTGACTGACAGTTTTGATGTTTTTGACTGTTTTTTGGACTGATGTTTTTACTGACTGTTGACGTTTTTGACTGTTTTTGACTGTTTTGAATTTGTTTTTTGACTGTTTTTGACTGGTTTTTTGACTGACTGTTTTTGACTGTTTTTGGACTGATGTTTTTGCTGGACTGTTTTGACTGTTTTTGACTTTTTTTGACTGACTGTTTTTGGCTGTTTGTTTTTTGACTGTTTTTTGACTGTTTTTGACTGTTTTTCTGACTGTTTTGACTATATTTTGACTGTTTTTTGACTGTTTTTGAA
This sequence comes from Trachelipus rathkii, assembly GCA_015478945.1. Lineage (NCBI taxonomy): Eukaryota > Metazoa > Arthropoda > Malacostraca > Isopoda > Trachelipodidae > Trachelipus > Trachelipus rathkii. Next base: position 8,923 of record JABUQX010083266.1, on the reverse strand, counting down.
TGAGTTTTTGACTGTTTTTGCTGTTTTTGACTTGTTTTGTTTTGGACTGTTTTTGACTGTTTTTGACTGTTTTTGACTGGTTTTTGACTGTTTTTTTGACTGTTTTTGACTTTTTGACTGTTTTGCTGATGTTTGACTGTTTGTGGACTTACTGTTTTTTGACTGACTGTTTTTGACCTGTTTTTGACTGTTTTGACTGTTTTTGACTGTTTTGACTGTTATTTGACTGTTTTGACTGTTTTTTGGACTGTTTTGACTGTTTTTGACTGACTGTTTTTGACTGTTTTTGACTGACTGTTTTTGACTGACTGTTTTTGACTGTTTTTGACTGACTGTTTTTGACTGTTTTTGACTGTTTTTGACTGACTGTTTTTGACTGACTGTTTTTTGACTGTTTTTGACTGTTTTTGACTGTTTTTGACTGTTTTTGATTGTTTGTTACTGTTTTTTGACTGTTTTTTACTGTTTTTGACTGTTTTTGACTGTTTTTTGACTGTTTTGACTTTTTTTGACTGTTTTTGACTGTTTTTGATGTTTTTGACTGTTTTGACTGTTTTGAGACTGTTTTGACTGTTTTGACTTTTTTGACTGTTTTGACTGTTTTTGACTTTTTTGACTACTGTTTTGACTGTCGTCTGACTTTTTTTTGACTGTTTTTGACTGTTTTGACTGTTTTTGACTGTTTTTGACTGTTTTTGACTGTTTTTGACTGACTGTTTTTGACTGTTTTTGACTGTTTTTGACTGTTTTTGACTGTTTTTGACTGTTTTTGACTTTTTTTGACTGTTTTTGACTGTTTGTTTTGACTGTTTTTTGACTGGTTTTTGGACTGTTTTTGACTGTTTTTGACTGTTCTTTGACTGTTTTTGACTGACTGTTTTTATGACTGTTTTTGACTGTTTTTGACTGACTGTTTTTTGACTGTTTTTTGTGTTTTTTGACTGTTTTTGGACTGTTTTTTGACTGTTATTTTGACTGTTTTGACTGTTTTGACTGTTTTTGACTGTTTTGACTGTTTTGACTGTTTTTGACTGTTTTTGACTGTTTTGACTGTTTTGGACTGTTTTGACTGACTGTTTTTGACTGTTTTTGCTGACTGTTTTTGACTGTTTTTGACTATTTTTTGGACTTGTTTTGATTGTTGATGTTTTTGACTGTTTTGATGCTTTTTGACTGTTTTTGATGTTTTGACTGTTTTGACGTTTTGACTGCTGTTTTGACTGACTGTTTTTTGACTGTTTTTGACTGTTTTTGATTGTTTTGACTTTTTGACTGTTTTTTGACTGACTGTTTTTGACTCTGTGTTTTTGACTGTTTTTGACTGTTTTTGACTGTTTTTGACTGTTTTTGACTTGTTTTTGACTGACTTTTTTTGACTGTTTTTTTGACTGACTGTTTTTGACTGTTTCTGACTGTTTTTGACTGTTTTTGACTGTTTTGACTGTTTTTGACTGTTTTTGACTGTTTTTGACTGTTTTTGACTGTTTTTTTTTGACTTTTTTTTGACTGTTTTTGGACTGTTTTTGACTGATGTTTATTGACTGACAGTTTTGACGGTTTTGACTGTTTTTGAACTGACATGTTTTTGACTGTTTTTTGACTGACTGTTTTTGACTGACAGTTTTTGCTGTTTTTGACTGTTTTTGACTGACTGTTTTTTGACTTGATTTTTGACTGTTTTTGACTGACTGTTTTTTGACTGTTTTGACTGTTTTGACTGTTTTTGACTGTATTTGTCTGTGTTTGACTGTTTTTGACTGTTTTTGGACTGTTTTTGAGTTTTTGACTGTTTTGACTGTTTTTGACTGTTTTTGACTGTTTTTGACTGTTTTGATTTTTTTTGACTGTTTTTGACTGTTTTGACTTTTTGACTGTTTTTTACTGACTGTTTTTGACTGTTTTTGACTGACTGTTTTTGACTGACTGTTTTTGACTGTTTGTTACTTTTGACTGTTTTTTGACTGTTTTTGACTTGTTTTGGATGTTTTTGGACTGTTTTTGACTGTTTTTGACTGTTTTTGACTGTTTTTGACTGACTGTTTTTGACTGTTTTTGACTGTTTTTGACTGTTTTTGACTGTTTTTGACTGTTTTTGACTGTCTGTTTTCTTTTTTTTGATGTTTTTGACTGTTTTTGACTGTTTTTGACTGTTTTTGACTGTTTTTGATTGACTGTTTTTGACTGTTTTTGACTGTTTTTGACTGTTTTGACTGTTTTTGACTGTTTTTTGACTGTTTTTTGACTGTTTTTTGACTGTTTTTTTGACTGTTTTTGACTGTTTTTTTGACTGTTTTCGACTGTTTTTGACTTTTTTGACTGTTTTTGACTGTTTTTGACTGTTTTTGACTGTTTTTGACTGACTGTTTTTGACTGTTTTTGACTGTTTATGACTGTTTTTGACTGTTTTTGACTGTTTTTGACTGTTTTTGACTGTTTTTGACTGTTTTTGACTGTTTTTGACTTTTTTTTTTTTCTGTTTTTGACTGTTTTTGACTGTTTTTGACTGTTTTTGACTGTTTTTGACTGTTTTTGACTGTTTTTGACTGTTTTTGACTGTTTTTGACTGAATGCTTTTGACTTTTTTTGACTGTTTTTGACTGTTTTTGACTGACTGTTTTTGACTGTTTTTGACTGTTTTTGACTGTTTTTGACTGTTTTTGACTGTTTTTGACTGTCTTTTTGACTGTTTTTTTGACTGTTTTTGACTGTTTTTTGACTTTTTTTGTTTGTTTTTACTGTTTTTTGACTGTTTTGACTGTTTTGACTGTTTTTGACTGTTTTTTGATGTTTTTGACTGACTGTTTTTTGACTGGACTGTGTTTTTGACTGACTGTTTTGACTGTTTTTGACTGTTTTTGACTTTTTTTGACTGTTTTTGACTGTTTTTGACTGTTTTTGACTGTTTTTGACTGTTTTTGACTGTTTTTGACTGTTTTGACTTGTTTTGACTGTTTTTGACTGTTTTTGACTGTTTTTGACTGCCTGTTTTTGACTGTTTTGACTGTTTGACTGATTTCTGACTGTTTTCACTGTTGGTTGACTGGACTGTTTTTTGATTTTTTTTTGTCTTTTTTTGACTGACTTTTTTTTGACTTTTTTGACTGTTTTTGACTGTTTTTGACTGTTTTTGACTGTTTTTGACTGTTTTTGACTGTTTTTGTCTGTTTTTGACTGTTTTTGACTGACTGTTTTTGACTGACTGTTTTTGACTGTTTTTGACTGTTTTTGACTGTTTTTGACTGTTTTTGACTGACTTTTTTTGACTGTTTTTGACTGTTTTTGACTGTTTTTGACTGTTTTGACTGTTTTTGACTGACTGTTTTTGACTGTTTTTGACTGACTGTTTTTGACTGTTTTTGACTGTTTTTGACTTGACTGTTTTTGACTGACTGTTTTTGACTGTTTTGACTGTTTTTGACTGTTTTTGACTGTTTTTGACTGTTGACTGTTTTGACTTGTTTTGACTGTTTTTGGACTGACTGTTGACTGTTTTGACCGGGGGACTGTTTTTGACTGACTGTTTTGACTGTTTTTGACTGTTTTGACTGTTTTTGACTGGACTGTTTTTTGACTGACTGTTTTTGTCACTGTTTTTTGACTGTTTTTTGACTGTTTTTGACTGTTTTTGACTGTTTTTGACTGTTTTTGACTGTTTTTGACTGTTTTTGACTGTTTTGACTGTTTTTGACTGTTTTTGACTGTTTTTGACTGTTTTTGACTGTTTTTTGACTGTTTTTGACTGACTGTTTTGTCTTTTTTTTATTTTTTGACTGTTTTTGTACTGTTTTTTTTTTGACTGTTTTTGACTGTTTTTGACTGACTGTTTTTGACTGTTTTTGACTGTTTTTGACTGACTGTTTTTGACTGTTTTTGACTGACTGTTTTTGACTGACTGTTTTTGACTGTTTTTGACTGACTGTTTTTGACTGTTTTTGACTGTTTTTGACTGTTTTTGACTGTTTTTGACTGTTTTTGACTGTTTTTGACTGTTTTTGACTGTTTTTGACTGTTTTTGACTGTTTTTGTCTGTCTGTTTTTGACTGTTTTTTGACTGACTGTTTTTGACTGTTTTTGACTGTTTTTTGACTGTTTTGACTGTTTTTGACTGTTTTTGACTGTTTTTGACTGACTGTTTTTGACTGTTTTTGACTGACTGTTTTTGACTGTTTTTGACTGACTGTTTTTGACTGTTTTTGACTGACTGTTTTTGACTGTTTTTGAATGACTGTTTTTGACTGACTGTTTTTGACTGTTTTTGACTGACTGTTTTTGACTGTTTTTGACTGTTTTTGACTGTTTTTGACTGTTTTTGACTGTTTTTGACTGTTTTTTGACTGTTTTTTGACTGTTTTTGACTGTTTTTGACTGAATGTTTTTGACTGTTTTTGACTGACTGTTTTTGACTGTTTTTGACTTTTTTTTACTATTTTTGACTGTTTTTGACTGTTTTTGACTGTTTTTGACTGTTTTTGACTGTTTTTGACTGTTTTTGACTGACTGTTTTTGACTGACAGTTTTGACTGTTTTTGACTGTTTTTGACTGACTGTTTTTGACTGTTTTTGACTGTTTTTGACTGACTGTTTTTGACTGACTGTTTTTGACTGTTTTTGACTGACTGTTTTTGACTGTTTTTGACTGTTTTTGACTTTTTGACTGTTTTTGACTGTTTTTGACTGTTTTTGACTGTTTTTGACTGACTGTTTTTGACTGTTTTTGACTGTTTTTGACTGTTTTTTTGACTGTTTTTTGTCTGTTTTTACTGGTTTTTTGACTGTTTTTGAATTTTTTTGACTTTGACTGTTTTTTGACTGTTTTGACTGTTTTGACTGTTTTTGACTGACTGTTTTGACTGTTTTTGACTGTTTTTGACTGTTTTTGACTGTTTTTGACTGTTTTGACTGTTTTTTTTTCTTTTTTGACTGTTTTTGACTTTTTTTTTTTGTTTTTTTTACTGTTTTTGACTGTTTTTTAACTGTTTTTTGACTGTTTTTTGACTGTTTTTTGACTGTTTTGACTGTTTTTGACTGTTTTGACTGTTTTGACTTTTTGACTGTTTTTGACTGTTTTTGTCTGTTTTTGACTGTTTTTGACTGTTTTTGACTGTTTTTGACTGTTTTTGACTGACTGTTTTTGACTGTTTTTGACTGTTTTTGTTTTTTTTTTGTCTGTTTTTTGTCTGACTGTTTTGACTGTTTTGACTGTTTTTGACTGTTTTGACTGTTTTTTGACTGTTTTTTGACTGTTTTTGACTGTTTTTGCTGTTTTTAAACTGTTTTTCGGACTTTGTTTTTTTGACTGACTGTTTTTGACTGACTGTTTTTGACTGTTTTTGACTGACTGTTTTTGACTGTTTTTGACTGTTTTTGACTGTTTTTGACTGTTTTTGACTGTTTTTGACTGTTTTTGATTACTGTTTTTGACTGTTTTTGACTGTTTTTGACTGTTTTTGACTGTTTTTGACTGTTTTTACTGTTTTGACTGTTTTTGACTGTTTTTGTCTGTTTGACTGTTTTTGACTGTTTTTGACTGTTTTTGACTGTTTTGACTGTTTTTGACTGTTTTTGACTGTTTTGACTGTTTTGACTGTTTTTGACTGTTTTTGACTGTTTTTGACTGTTTTTGACTGTTTTTGACTGTTTTTGACTGACTGCTTTTGACTGACAGTTTTTGCCTGTTTTTGACTGTTTTTGACTGACTGTTTTTGACTGTTTTTGACTGTTTTTGACTGTTTTTGACTGTTTTGACTGACTGTTTTGATTTTTTTGACTGTTTTGACTGTTTTGACTGTTTTTGACTGTTTTGACTGTTTTTGACTGACTGTTTTTGACTGTTTTTGACTGTTTTTGACTGACTGTTTTTGACTGTTTTTGACTGTTTTTGACTGTTTTTGACTGTTTTTGACTGTTTTTGACTGTTTTTGACTATTTTGACTGTTTTTGACTGTTTTTGACTGTTTTTGACTGTTTTTGACTGTTTTGACTGTTTTTGACTGTTTTTGACTGTTTTTGACTTTTTTGACTGTTTTTGACTCTGTTTTTGACTGTTTTTGACTTTTTTGACTTTTTTGACTGTTTTTGACTGTTTTTGACTGTTTTTGACTGACTGTTTTTGACTGTTTTGACTGACTGTTTTTGACTGTTTTTGACTGACTGTTTTTGACTGTTTTTGACTGTTTTTGACTGTTTTTGACTGTTTTGACTGTTTTTGACTGACTGTTTTTGACTGTTTTTGACTGGTTTTGGACTGACTGTTTACTTGACAGTTTTTGACTGTTTGACTGTTTTTTGACTGTTTTTGGACTGTTTTTGACGTTTTTGACTGTTTTTGACTGTTTTTTGCTGTTTTTGACTGTTTTTGACTGTTTTTGACTGTTTTTGACTGTTTTTGACTGACTGTTTTTGACTGTCTGTTTTTGTCTGTTTTTGCGACTCAATGATGTTTTTGACTGTTTGACTGTTTGACTGACTGTTTTGAATGTTTTTGACTGTTTTTTTACTTTTTTTTGAATGTTTTTGACTGTTTTTGACTGTTTTTGACTGTTTTTGCCTGTTTTTGACTGACTGTTTTTGACTGTTTTTGACTGTTTTTGACTGTTCTTGACTGTTTTTCACTGTTTTTGACTGACTGTTTTTGACTGTTTTTGACTGTTTTTGACTGACTGTTTTTGACTGTTTTTGACTGTTTTTGACTGTTTTTAACTGTTTTCGACTGTTTTGACTATTTTTGACTGTTTTGACTGTTTTTGGACTGTTTTTTTGACTGTTTGGACTGTTTTGACTTGTTTTTTGACTGTTTTTGACTGACTGTTTTGACTGTTTTGACTTTTTTGACTGTTTTTGACTTGACTGGTTTTTGGACTGTTTTTGACTGTTTTGACTGTTTTTACTGTTTTTGACTTTTTTGACTGTTTTTGGACTGTTTTTGACTGTTTTGACTGTTTTTTGACTGACTGTTTTTTGACTGTTTTTTGACTGTTTTTGACTGTTTTTTGACTGTTTTACTGTTTTGACTGTTTTGACTTTTTTTGGACTGACTGTTTTTGACTGTTTTTTGACTTGTTTTTGACTGGACTGTTTTTGGACTGACAGTTTGACTTGTTTTTGACTGTTTTTAACTGTTTTTGACTGTTTTTGACTTTTTTGACTGTTTTTGACTGTTTTTGACTGTTTTTGACTGTTTTTGACTGTTTTTGACTGTTTTTGACTGTTTTTGACTGTTTTTTCTGTTTTTGACTGTTTTTGACTGTTTTTGACTTTTTTTGACTATTTTTTGACTTTTTTTGACTGTTTTTTGACTGATCTGTTTTTTTTTTGTCTGACTGTTTTTGACTGTTTTTGACTGACTGTTTTTGACTGTTTTTGACTGTTTTTGACTGTTTTTGACTGTTTTTGACTGACTGTTTTTGACTGTTTTTGACTGTTTTTGACTGTTCTTGACTGTTTTTCACTGTTTTTGACTGACTGTTTTTGACTGTTTTTGACTGTTTTTGACTGTCTGTTTTTGACTGTTTTTGACTGACTGTTTTTGACTGACTGTTTTTGACTGTTTTTGACTGTTTTTGACTGTTTTTGACTGTTTTTGACTGACTTTTTTTGACTGTTTTTGACTGTTTTTGACTGTTTTTGACTGTTTTTGACTGTTTTGACTGTTTTTGACTGTTTTTGACTGTTTTTGACTGTTTTTGACTGTTTTTGACTGTTTTTGTCTGACTGTTTTTGACTGTTTTTGACTGACTGTTTTTGACAGACTGTTTTTGACTGACTGTTTTTGACTGTTTTTGACTGTTTTTGACTGTTTTTGACTGTTTTTGACTGTTTTTGACTGTTTTTGACTGTTTTTGACTGTTTTTGTTTGACTGTTTTTGACTGTTTTTTGACTGTTTTTGACTGTTTTTGACTGACTGTTTTTGACTGACTGTTTTTGACTGTTTTTGACTGTTTTTACTGTTTTTGGACTGTTTTTTACTGTTTTTGATTGTTTTTGACTGTGTTTTTGTTTACTGTTTTTGACTGTTTTTGACTGTTTTGACTGTTTTTGACTGTTTTTGACTGTTTTTGACTGTTTTTGACTGTTTTTGACTGACTGTTTTTGACTGTTGACTGTTTTTGACTGTTTTTGACTGTTTTTGACTGACTGTTTTTGACTGTTTTTGACTGACTGTTTTTGACTGACTGTTTTTGACTGTTTTTGACTGACTGTTTTTGACTGTTTTTTGACTGACTGTTTTTGACTGACTGTTTTTGACTGTTTTTGACTGACTGTTTTTGACTGTTTTTGACTGTTTTTGACTGTTTTTGACTGTTTTTGACTGTTTTTGACTGTTTTTGACTGTTTTGACTGTTTTGACTGTTTTTACTGTTTTGACTGTTTGTTTTTGACTGTTTTGACTGACTGTTTTGACTGTTTTTGACTGTTTTTGACGTTTTGACTGTTTTTGGACTGTTTTGACTGTTTTTGGACTGTTTTTGACTGTTTTTGACTGACTGTTTTTGACTGTTTTTGACTGACTGTTTTTGACTGTTTTTGACTGACTGTTTTTGACTGTTTTTGACTGACTGTTTTTGACTGACTGTTTTTGACTGTTTTTGACTGATTTTGACTGTTTTTGACTGTTTTGACTGTTTTTGACTGTTTTTGACTGTTTTTTGACTGTTTTTGACTGTTTTTGACTGTTTTTGACTGTTTTTGACTGTTTTTGACTGAATGTTTTTGACTGTTTTTGACTGACTGTTTTTGACTGTTTTTGACTTTTTTTTTACTATTTTTGACTGTTTTTGACTGTTTTTGACTGTTTTTTTTTGTTCTTGTTTTTTTTGACTGTTTTTGACTGTTTTTGACTGTTTTTGACTGTTTTTGACTGTTTTTGACTGACTGTTTTTGACTGACTGTTTTTACTTGACTGGTTTTTGGACCATCTTCTTT
>JABUQX010083265.1:7500-25000 GCA_015478945.1 Trachelipus rathkii | reverse complement strand
ACGAATTTGGATTGTACTTTTAAAACGATTAAATTGGCCACAATAAATGTGGGTACGTATAGAGGAAAGGAGGAGGAGATAGTAGAGATGATGAAGGCCAGACTGATAGATGTGGTGGGGATGTCGGAGATGAGAGTGGAGGGTGAAGAAAGTGGCAGAGATTTGGGCGGAGGATACGTGTTAGCTTACAGAGGAGTCGACGTAGGAATAAAGAAACATGGTGTAGGTTTCATTTTTGGACCAAAGATTGCACCTTTCATACAGGAAGTGAGAGGGGTAAACGAGAGATTGATTATGAGTACGTTTAAAATCAAGCGGAAAAAATACCGATTGTATCAGGTATATGCTCCACAACAGGGGCATCCAGAGGAGGAGAAGGAGAGGTTCATGGATTTGTTGGAGGAGTGTGTGGAAGGTGGAAGCGAAGACAACATGCTGCATCTACTGATGGATGATTTTAAGTGCCAGGGTGAGAAAGAGAAGAAATGAGGTGGAGAGGATATTGGGTCCACATGGAGAAAACGAGAGAAACCCAGAGGGAGAGAGGCTCATAGATATATGCATGAGAAAGAATTTAAAAATTATGAATGGATTTTTCAAACACAGGGAATCTCATAAGATCACGAGATATAGATGGAATCAAAACACCGAAAGTTTTGACCAAAAATCCATTATAGATTATTTCATAGTGTCGGATTACAGAACAGTGGAGGATGTTAAAGTGCTTCCTGGAGTCAGTTTTGACTCAGATCATAGATTGGTGGTTGCCAGACTGAGGGTACAGGAAACAAAGTGGCAGGTTGGAGAAAAAAGGAAAGTGATTAAAGTTGAAGCCCTGAAAGAGGAAGGGAAGAGAGAGGAGTATGTGGAGAAAATAAATGAAAAGTTGACGAATGTGGAGGAAACAAACATGAATTTGCAGGAAATTATTAGTGAAACCGCGGAAGAAACGCTGGGTGTGAAGTGGTATGGAGGAACGAGGAAGAAACACACTATGTGGTGGAATGAAGATGTGAAGAGAGCAGTGGGTGAAAAGAACAAGAAAATGAGAAGGTGGTTGAGGGGAAGAACAGAACAGAGAAGAGCTGAATATGTGATAGCAAGAAACAGAGCAGAGATAGTGAAGAGGGAGGCAAAAAGGCTGATGGCGGAAAGGATGGCAGAAGAATTGGGAGAGGATGCAGAGGGAGGAAAGAAGAAGATTTTCAAGCTAGCAAAAACATATAAAAAATCAAAGAAAAAGCTTTATAGTATCAAAAATAAAGAAGGGGAGGTACTTACAGCACAGGAAGAGGTAAATGAAAGGTGGACTGAATATTTTGGAGAACTCCTAAATGTAGAAGAGGGGAGGAATGTGGAAGAGGAGCAATATGTGGGAGAGGAGATGGAAAGGGTGAATCCGATAACGATGGGAGAATATGAGGAGGCTTTGTCAAAAATGAAGAAAGGAAAAGCGCCGGGCGAAGATGGAATTGCGATAGAGTTGATAAGGGAAGGAGGAGAAGAATTGAAGAAGAAAATAGTGGAACTTTTTAATAAATGTTGGATGGAGGGTGTAGTTCCCGGTAGATGGGGAGAATAGTTGTTTTGCCCATTTATAAGGAAAAGGTGATACTGGAGATTGTGGAAACTATAGAGGAATAGCTTTATTGGATCATATAGCGAAAGTGTACGAAAGGATTTTAGAAAGAAGATTAAGAGGAGTGATAGAGATACAGTTGGGAGAGGAACAATATGGGTACAGGAAGGGCAGGAGTACTTCGGATCTGTTGTTTGCTTTAAGAATAGTGTTGGAGAAGAGCTGGGAATTTAATAAAACAGCATATATAGCCTTCTTGGACCTAAGAAAGGCTTTTGACTCGGTACCCAGAGCCAGACTTTGGAGGATGTTGGGGGAAGTGTACGGAGTGGAGGAAAGACTGAGGAGAGCAATAAAAAGCTTGTATAGCGTTTGTGAGTGTAACGTGAGAACTGGATGTCAGAATGAGAAATGGTTTGAGGTGGGGACGGGAGTCAGACAGGGTAGTGTCCTGTCTCCCTTACTCTTTATAGCTTACTTAGATGTAGTAATCAGAAAGGTTAAAGAGTATAAGAATTTCCCAATCTGGATGGTGATATAATGGTGTATGCGGATGATTTGGCATGTTGGAGTTGGGAGGAGGGAGTATTGAGACGACTTATGGAAAGTTTTGACAGAAATTTGAAGGAGATTGGTTTAGAGATGAATACAGAAAAGACAGTGATAATGAGAGTGGGTAGAGAGGATGAGGGAGAGGTGGAGATCGTCATTGATGATGAAAGATTAAGAAATGTGGATCAGTTTGTTTACCTGGGTGGCGTATTTACAAGCAAGGGAGGATGTGTACGGGAAGTGGAGGCAAGAATGGAAAAATACGGAAGAACAATGAGAGCGTTATATCCAATTATGAAGGATCGGGTGATGGATATAAAAGTGAAGAAGATTATATTTGATAGCATACTGGTACCAACATTGACATATGCAGCAGAAACATGGAGCATTACAACAAGAGAGGAAAAAAAGGATCGAAGCTGCTGAAATGAAGGTGTTGAGGACGATAGTGGGAAAGACGAGGAGAGATAGAGTGAGAAACGAATGGGTTAGAGAGAGAGTTGGTGTGGTGCCTGTGTTGAACAGGATAGATTCAGCGAGACTGAGATGGTGGGGGCATATAGTAAGGATGCCGGGAGAACGAGTCGCAAGTAGGTGGTGGTGGTGGAGAGTGGAGGGAGTAAGGCCGAGAGGAAGACCGAGGGTAAGATGGAAAGATTGCGTGGAGAGAGCTCTGAGAAGACATGGACTGCCCGCGATGCGCCAGCTGATGGAGGATGGTGTACTTCTGGAAAGGACTGCGTGGAAATCGATGTTGTCTCCGCTGACAGGCCGTAGGCCTCCCTATATATATATATATATATGTATATAGATAAATATATAAAATATATATATATATATATATATATATATATATATATATATATATATATATATATATATATATATATATATATATATATATATATATATATATATATATATATATATATATATATATATATTTATTTATAAGTATGTCTGATTTTGGTGAATATGGACAGGAGGCCCACGATACTTAAGTTCATCAGAGTCGAGGTAAAAAAAAAAAAAAGGTGTTCATAAGCAAAGGTCGACATGTCTCCAAACAAGACGATTGAAGTAGCGCAATCAACAGAAATGTATTCCAGACTTTACCAGCGGAGTAGAAAGATGTAAGAATGATCATGGTGGTTAAGTCTGAGGTTAGGGACTTAGACAGTGAAAATATGAGACTTTCCTATATGAACTTTCTGTAAGGCAAAGAAAACCACAAACTTCTCAGTAGATTTGAAGTTGTTGCCCTTACATATATATATATATATATATATAGTAGTATATATATATATAAATAGTATATATATATATATGTATAGTATATATATATATATATTTTTTTTTTATATATATATATATATATATATATATATATATATATATATATATATATATATATATATATATATATATATATATATATATATATATATATATATATATATATATAATGTATATATATATATATATATATATATTATAGTAAACCGCAGCTTAAAGAACTATTACTATACAAATTTAAGCTGCGGTCTATTGCAGTATTTACATCTATTAAATCTTACAGAACGAGGGAAGGACAGGGTGAAAACCTGTTGATATCGCCTTGAAGGGGGCTCGGTCGTTTGAAAGCTGTTCTTGAATCTAACTTTTTTGGGTTAGAGGATAGCTCAGTCGGTAGAGCGTCCGAGTATGTCGGTCTCAGTCGCAACATGCGTTGGTCTGACCCCAGAGGATAGCAACTTTCTCTTTACCCCCACAATAGTCTCATTTTACTATAATAACTCAAGCTGCATTTATTTATATGTTTACATCTATTATATATATATATATATATATATATATATATATATATATATATATATATATATATATATATATATATAAAGAGATATATATATATATATATATATATATATATATATATATATATATATATATATATATATCAGGTCTGCGGAGTCGTAAAATAAATTTTTCGACTCCGACTCCGACTCCGACTCCTTAAATTCAAATTTATATTTTCGACTTATATATATATATATATATATATATATATATATATATATATATATACATAGTATATATTATATATATACATATATATATATATATATATTTTTTCAGATATATATATATATATATATATATATATATATATATATATATATATATATATATATATATATATATATATATATATATATATATATAATATAAATATATATATATATATATATAGTAAAATATTTAAATTTTTTAATTTTTGTTACTTACCTATATAAGTATGAAGTAACTGTGAACATAGTTTATTATAATATAATAAACTATGCTGTGAACATCAATTTCTTTTATTTAAAAAGAAAATTGGCTCGCCGTTCTTTAGAATGAGCAAATTTTTCAATAACTTTGCGATTAAAATCACAAATATTAACGATAAAATCCTTTTCTACTGAGAGCATTGCTAATGCCGAAAGCCTGTCCTGCCCCATCGTATTTCTCACAAAAGTCTTAATCCTTTTTAACGTAGAGAAACACCGCTCAGCTTCCGATGTGGTCATCGGGATAGTTATAAGGACTTTTAATATTTTTACACATTCACTGAATGCGTCTTCTAATTTATTTTCACTTATGAAATCAAGGAAAGCTACAGCTCCGGACATTGAACGAAATTCTTCAGTGCTGTGAATTAATGAAAGGTCCGTTTGTAGCTTTTTTATGTGAAGGAGGGGGTACAATTTACAAGTTTCTTTTAAGTTTTGGGCAGGAAAGTTGGAATTATAATGGGCAAACATTTCAGGCAGAAATAATGTAGAAGCAATTAGATGACCTGTAAATTTAAATCTGTCTTTCATCTGACAAATTATTGTGTCACATATTTCTTTTGCCTCTCTACTTAAATTGGAAATACCTGTTTCTGCTTCTCTCCGATTTGCTACATTGCGAGCGCTCTCTTGAAAATTAAAATTTTCTCTTATGGAGAGAACTTTCCTCTCAAAAGTATCAATGCAGATCTTAATTCTGCTGGGGTCAATGTTCCTCTTTTGAAGTTGACCATAAAGAAAGTCTACGCTAGGCATGATTTCTTGAAAAAAAGAAATCCAAAAATTAAAATTATTACTCTCGAGAACCTTGACATGTCCAGATGCAAGGGAAATTGTATTTACATCTTGAAATTCGTCCCCATTTAAAATAACCTTTAAGCATTCTATTATTTCTTTTTTATTTTCAAAAACTGTATTTACTGATCTTGAATGAAAGTTCCATCTGGTGGGAATTGACCGAGGTAATCGTCTTTTCACTACTTGATCCAACACTGCTGTTCTCTTTGGGCTAGTGGAAAAAAATGCACATATGGCTTGAAGATTAGCAAAAAAGGTGCGGACATTTCTGTTAACTGATGCAGCATTTAGCATCACTAAATTAAGCTGATGAGCATGACAATGTATATATTCAGCTTTTGGATATATTTCTCTCAACTTAGCCTGAACCACACCAGACGAACCTCTCATAACGTTAGCACCATCATAAGTTTGTGAAATTAATTTATCCTTGTGGTCATTGATACCCAACTTTTCGATCTCTTTTAAAAGACAAGTAGTAAGTGTTTCAGCGTCATGCTTTTTTGGTGCAATAAAGTTCCAAAATCTTTCTGTTGGTTTTCCTTTAACAATATATCTAAAGATGACAACCATTTGGTATATGTTGGAAACATCACTCGTTTCATCTGCAATGACAGATAGAAAATCAGCTTCATGAATTTCTCTTACTATCTCTTCGTGACATATATCAAGCATAATTTGTAGAAGTTCATTCTGTATTGTTTTCGAAGTTCCCTTGAAAACAGTGGCCTTCTCTAGATGGACCCTTAATGAATTATCTAACTCTGCACTGAAGTTCACTAGCCCTTTGAAGACACCTGGAGTAGTTGAGGATTCAGTTTCGTTATGCCCTCTCAATGCCAACTCAAATGCTCCACAAAATTTTATGCAGTTTACGATAATATTCAAGATATATCTATTGTTCTTAACATTCTCATTATGCTTATGTATTGATTTTCTATACTCGCTGTCTAGCTCTTTAGCAATGTTTAAGTTTCCAAACAGTGAGAGGCTTAAAGCATTTTTCATGTGTACTTTTGTGTTTTCATGATATTTTGCCTTAGATGCCAGATGATTTATATCTGTTACACCTCTTTTGGTCCATGTGTCTTCACCACCGAACAATAAACATGGAAAACAATGCAAAGAATTTCTTTCCTCACAACCACAAATCCATTTATGTTTAAAATAAATAGATAAATTAAAAACTCGTTTGAATTGTCTGTTCTTACATTTAACCATCTGCTCTATATTTAAAGCTGGAGTACACCGGCCTAAATTTTTAATTTCCAGCTTATCTTCAGCTGAATACAAAGAAAAGTTTTTTAAAATTAAATTGGACTGAATCTTCATCTATAAAAGAAATATATATATATATATATATAGTTAAAGAATATATATATATATATATATATATATATATATATATATATATATATATATGTATGGAGAGAGGAGAAAGTATATATATATATGTAGAGGTGTATATATATATATATAGATATATATATATATAAAATAAAAATATATATATATATATATATATATATATATATATATATATATATATATATATATATATATATATATATATATATATATATATATATATATATATATATATATATATGGTAGGAGATATAAAATATATATATATATATATGTTATATATATATATATATATATATATATATATATATATATATATCAAGCCTAGTTTTAGAGTGTCTATAAATCTTTGTCAGATTAAAAACTAAAAGTATAAAATTGAAAGCATATTAGTGAGAAAATGCCTTAATTAATCTTAATGTACTTATAGTTGAACACTAGTTACTTATCTAAATTAGTAATATATATATATATATATATATATATATATATATATATATATATATATATATAGAATAAATATAAAAATATATATATATATATATATATATATATATATATATATATATATATATATATATATACATATAACAGTATATATATATATATATATATATATATATATATATGGTCAGTGTCTAAAAGCAAACATGCATGTAACTAAAAACTATAACAGCTACAGGAAAATAAATAACATTTTATTAATCAGGAGACATTTTTATCCATGAAATTAAAAAAAAAAAAAATAACGCTTTTGAAAAATTTAAAATTGTTAAAAATGTTGGAAAACTTGTATGATAATTATCGTTTTTCGAGAAGTAAGAAGGAGTCTAGCGCTCGGAGAGA
Source organism: Trachelipus rathkii (assembly GCA_015478945.1). NCBI lineage: Eukaryota > Metazoa > Arthropoda > Malacostraca > Isopoda > Trachelipodidae > Trachelipus > Trachelipus rathkii. Next base: position 17,521 of record JABUQX010083265.1, on the reverse strand, counting down.
GCGAAAAGTTGCCAAATGTTGAATTTTTTTTAACTAAAGGATACCCCACGGGTAAACCTTAAAAATAGACAAAGTCGGGGTTTCTCGGCCTACCGGGGGACGACGGGGGGAGACTTCGTCCCCCCCTCTGTCCCTCCGTCGGCTCGAACCACCTAAAAAGGAATAAAAAGAAAAATTAACATTTTCTCCAGAGCATAATAATAATAATAAAAACAATATTTGGTAACTCTTGCTCTCGTATTACTGCAGGATGGAAGGTTAATGAGAGCGTACGCCTACCAGACCTAAGATAATACTAATATTTAAGGTGTTATTAATAAATATTAGAATAAAATAATTTTTTTTGTTTCATCGATGAAATTGCTTGCTGAAATCAAAAATTATTTATTTTTCGGTAGATGTTATATTTTTTTGTTATATGCATGTTGCTTTCGGGATGTTCTATATATATATATATATATATATATATATATATATATATATATATATATATATATATATATATATATATATATATATATATATATATATATATATATATATATATATATATATATATATATATATATATATATATATATATTTTTTTTTTTTATTTAGATAACTTGGTTATTTTATTTCTTTTTTTATTATTTTTTTATTTTTGTTTGTTATTTTTGTTATTGCTATGTATGTATGTGTATATACTTTTCTAATAATATCATACATATTTTGAACATAATTAAAATTAATAAAACAAAGTACGAACTCATGGGACCTACGTAATAGGCCCGATTTTTATTTATTTTAAATTAAATTTTTGGTACCATAACCTCGATTTTGTGCACTTCTTATTTGGTCTTAAATGAGATATTTTTCCATTTTCAAAATTATTTTATCTTGTAGTTAAATTATTTTTTCATTAGATATTTATTGAGTTAAATAAAAACTAAAGCAATACCATAGACTAAATGCATTGCAGGCTGGCTTGTATGCATGGCAAACCGCTCGCTCCAAATGCGCGCTGAGCGCGAGCGGTGCCGTGTAACAACTTACTCGCGCCGCGAGTAAGTTGTATATGAATTATGAATATAATATAAATATAACTATAGACATTACCGTGCTATAGATTAAACTTTATTACATATCTTTTTTATTTGGGAAAATTGAGAAAATTCGTAGAAAATGCCTCAAATGAAATAATTCTCAGATAGCATTACCTACCATTCCGATTCTAATTTTTTTATTGCTCTCTGGTGTAATAAAGGGCCTATATATATTATCTTTATCTCTCTCTCTCTCTCTCTCTCTCTCTCTCTCAGATATATATATATATATATATATATATATATATATATATATATATATATATATATATATATATATATATATATATATATATATATATATATATATATATATATATATATATATATATTTAGTATATATATATATATATATATATTTAATTATATATATATTCACACATATATATATATATATATATATATATATATATATATATATATATATATATATATATATATATATATATATGGAATAGAAATTTTTTTATTAATTATTAAATATCAAATAAAATCGCGATACATAAAATTAGATCTGCCCAAGACTAAATAAATATATTAAAATATCAGTATTTTTCTTAAATAATAATAATAATAATAATAATAATAATAATAATAATAATAATAATAATAATAATAATAATAATAATAATAATAATAATAATAATAATAATAATAATAATAATAATAAGAATAATAATAATAATAATAATAATAATAATAATAATAATAATAATAATAATAATAATAATAATAATAATAATAATAATAATAATAATAATAATAATAATAATAATAATAATAATAATAATAAAATAATAATAATAATAATATAGGCCTATATTATAAATATGTCTAATTTTAACTTCATTTCACTTAACCACTGTTTAATAATAAAAAAAATTAATAAAATTCTTTTAATTATTATTATAATATTTTTTTTTTACGATTATTCATTTAATTATAAAGGCAAGAGTTCTGAAAAAAACTATACAAAGACTACACGCTAACGCTTCAAAAGTAAAACTGACTAAATTGCAACCTATGCAAATGCAAATGTATCGTTTCGTGGGACGATCAATTTTGACATGTTGAGCGCTAATTTTATAATTGCTTCGTACGGGCAAATTTGAATTTCAGTTATTAAGGGTAGGGTCCAATGTTAAGAAAAACAAGCGGTTGTTCTTCATATACAACCACCTGTTGTAGGTATAAAACGTTGACGCGGTATATTTTCACACACATTCTTCTCGTTCAAAATTTAATTGACATGTGTTGTAAAGTGTCTGCAACAATCATATTGGTTTGACATTTGAATAACAGCTATTCAATGACGGCTTTTTATTTCATTCAATAATAAATCATTGGGATGTTATTATAATAAGATGCAATTTAATTTCTTTAATATTTAATCCTATTAAAAAAATTAAAGAATAAAAAATAATAAATAGTTGCACCCTAGCTGCTAGTTGTATAAAATAGTGGTTGATAAAAAATGCATAGGCCACGAAACACCCCCTGATATATATATATATATATATATATATATATATATATATATATATATATATATATATATATATATATATATATATATATATATATATATATATATATATATATATATATATATTTATATATATTTCTATATATATATATATATTAATATATATATATATATATATATATATATATATATATATATATATATATATATATATATATATATATATATATATAATAATAATAATAAATATATAATATATATATATATATATATATAAATAAATAATAATAATTTTTTAAGATAATTTATAGTTTTTATGAAATTTTTTAATAGATATTTATATATATATGTAACATATATATATATATATATATATATATATATATATATATATATATATATATATATATATATATATATATATATATACAGTAATTTATTGTATTACTTTTTATTCCTGGGAATTTTTTACTAGGTATTGGAATAAATGCTAATTATATTATTATTATTTATATTATTAAATCTTAAGTTAAATGTATATTCTGAGACTTTAATCTTCTAGATCAGCGATTCCCAACCTGGGGGTAATTACCCCCAAAGGGGTAAAATGGGATTTTCCGAGGGGTAAAGATAGGTACAAGGATTAGATCATCGCACAGTCACAAAACAAAATTATTAACAAAATTATCTGTATCAGATCTAACTAACTACCTAATCACTAATCATTAGTGATTAGTTAGTGAATTAGAAAATTTTAGGTAACAAATTTATTACCTAAAATACGAATACAAGCCTGCAACGCATCGCGGCTAGATCGTTGTTCGTTTGAGTAAGGCAGTAGTTCGCCCGCCGCCCACTGACCAATGTGTGATGTGCATGTGTGATTGATCTCGCCGATTTCGTTAGCTTCTGAACATATTTTGATTTGTTTTGACGAGAACCAAAAGCAGGTGAGTGAAATAATTTTATGCTTTTTAATATCGCTTACAAAGTACTCGCACTCTTTCACGGCCATTTGTAGCGAAGAATCTAAGCTGGGATTTCACTCATTTGGCTTAAATAAATAATTGTTTGCCTGTTTGTTATGCGCATGATTGGATACGATGATTGGATACGATAAAAATTTGGAGGCAAATTCGACATGCTGTTATTCCACACAGAAGTGCGTTGGTTATCACGGGGCAAGGTGTTGCACCGAGTGCTCGAGCCTCGAGAAGAAATTGCTTTGTTTCTGGAAATGAAAAAACCGGATAAGGATAAGGAGAAAGAGTTACACGCCAAAATAACAGATAATGTAATTTATTTCCAAACTGGCATATCTTGCGGATTTCTTCGGAGAAATAAATACGCTTAACTTCACCTTGCAAGGGAATATGACGAATATTTTAACAGCTCAAGATAAGGTTGCCTTCTTCGCAAATTGCAGCTTTACCAACGCCGAGCTGGAGTTGAGGATGTTTCGATGTTCCCAGAACTAACAATGGTGCTCGACGGAAGAAATGAAAAATGCTCATTCACAGATCAAATAACTCTCCACTTGTCATCAGAGTACATTCTATCAGCAAATATTTTCCTGATTTGGAAAATCGCCAAGTAAATGCTTGTGTGCTAAGACCCTTTTCAGTGGATGAAGGAATATTTCCAGATACTGAAATTGAAGACAACACACTGAAAATAGATTTCGAAACACATTTTGGGGAAAGATTGGTGACGAGTATCCATTATTATCAGGAAAAGCCTTGAAAATACTGATCCCATTCGCTACAAATTACAGGCGTGAAAGTGTATTTTCGACAATGGTGACAATGAAAACAAAAGCAAGGAACCGATTGAACTTGGAGCACGACTTACGATGTGCATTGGCCGAAGCTGCACCAAATATTAAACAAATTATTAAAACTAAGCAATATATATCGTGTCATTACTTCTTGCATTGCTTTTCAACATTATTTCTTGATTTAATAATAAATTGCTAAAAAAACAGGTGTTTTCTTTGTTTGAATTATTAAAATTAATTAAAAATAATATTTTTTTCACAATTTAAAGAAAAAAAAGGCAATAGCTAAAACTAATTTGCTTTTAAACTAAATTTTCGTTCTTGAGGGGTATTTGCTAATATCTAACCGGCTTTATGGGTAATAGCCTCAAAAAGGTTGGGAACCACTGATCTAATGTAACAAATAAGATTCTCTCAAATAATTCTCCCCGTGATACCATAGGAGCCCCAAATTTCGCATCATTCAATTTTTTTTTTTACAAAAAAAAATTAAATTTATTTACAAAAAATTAAAACAACTTTTTTATTCACAGTAAAAAATGAAGAGTCATCAAAGAGGGGCAGAAAAGCGAAAACAAAATTAAGAAAAACTTGAAAATTGCTGAGAGCCAAAGAAATGCATTGCAGGTTTTTAATAGTAAATTCAGAGACCGAGTTGCCATCAACATCTACTTCAGATAAATTGTCTGCGTTCGAAACTTCTGAACCACATAGGCCTGCCTATAAGTGAAGAAGAGAAAAAAAGGAGAACAAGTTGAGCTTCAAAGAGTTGAAAGGCTGCTGATAAAAGGGAGTGTGAAGACGCAGAAGATAGAGAAAGTCCAGACAAACTCTTGAATATAGACATCGAAGTAATAAATTATATAGTTTTATGGCCAACAATCTTTTCAGATGCTATTATTGACCATATTCTTAAATACAAACCAAAAAATATCGGGAATATAGAGAATTTGAAATCAGTGTATAAAGACAGAGATGAAGTTTATTTACAGAGAACTTTCTTATGATCATTTTTACAGAAAGAAATCAAATGGAATTATGGAAAAGAGAACTTGGCTGATATTTTCAGAAACGAGCAAAAGTGTTTACTGCTACCTTTGCAAACTCTTTTCAAATCAGTCCTAGGGTAACTGGTTTGCAAATGGAGATCAATTGCTGTAATTTTATTGGACCTCGAAGTTTCAAAAGCACACATGTCAGCCATGCGTACTCTGTGCAAAAGATCAACCAAATTCAATAGGATTGGTACTCGACTATTACAGGAAAAGGAAAAAGACGAATGTTACTGGAGAGAAGTGTTGAAAAGAATTGTCAACAATAAAATTATTGAGTCGCTAAAGATTAAGATTTAGGGGTCACGATGAAGGCAAAGATTCCAATAGGAATGGAAATTATTTAACCTGCTTGGAATATTTAAGCGAATACGATGAGTTCTTTAAATTACATCTACAAAAATATGCCAACAAAGGACGAGGAAATGTGAATTATTTATCTCATAATATTTGTAACGAATTTGTAGGAATTATTGGCAGTCAAGTAAGAACTGAAATAATTGAAGAAATCAAATCTGCGACTTATTATAGTATAATTGTTGACTCCACTCCCGATATTTCTCATGTCTTTGTGATAAGATGCTTCTTCCTCTGGTAATACAAAGGAAAGATTTGTGGGATCCATTCCATGATAGATAAACACAACTCTTCATACTTGGAACAAGAAGTTTTGGAAACCTTAACAAAATTAAGATTGGATATTAAAAACTGTCAAGGACAATCTTTTGATAATGCTTTAAATATGTCAGGAAAGTACTCAGGTTTGCAAGCAAGCATTAAAGAACATAGTCCAAGTGCGGTTTTTATTCCATGTGCTAACCATTCTTTAAATTTAAATGGAAATTTTGCTGCAGAAAGTTATAGCACCGCAGTTCAATATTTTATGTTTGTGCAGAAGTTATTCACATTTTTCTCTGCGTCAACTTATCGCTGGAAAATTAAATTTTAACGAGTAAATTAGAAATGTGTAAAAATAAACCATCCGTCTCACTGAAAAGAGTTTCTGATACAAGATGGTCAGCAAGAGCAGACACTGTATTAGCTATAAAACTTGAATTTGCCCATATAAAGGGGCACTGAAATTTTGTATTAAAGAAAAAAAACGTTACGATAGTGGAGGCGACTTCACTTCTGAAGAAAATGGACAAATATGAAACCGCCCTAATGACAGTGATTTGGAATACTGTTTTGCAAAGAATAAATGATGCTAATAAATCAATGGAATCAGTAGAGTGCGAACTATCCAAAGGATCTATCCTACTGAAGTCAATAGAAAATTTTATCAATAATTTCCAAGAAGAATATGAAAAAGTTGAAAAAAAGGCAACTAATTTACCAGTGTGGAAGATGAACAAAATCGCAGACGACGAAAGAAAAACGTGTTTACAGAAAACAAAGAAGTCGGACATGAATTCACAATAAGAGAAGATTTTAAAATCATTTCATTTTGTGTCATCTGTGATAACACTAAGGCACAGCTATCTCAAGAGCTCAAGTATATGAAGTTGTTCTAAATCGACCTTTTCGTATATTTTGATTGGAAATTATCAACAGAAGAAGAAAGAAAGCGTTAAAAAGTGAAGGATATGTACAAAGTAACGGTGATGTTTGTTTTTGGAAGATGAATTGGACCACTTCTTAATATTTCTAAAAGAAAACGAGGACACCATAAAAACCACACCAGACAATCCAGACATCTTAGATTTCTCGTGTGATACTGGTGTCACCAGATATCACACCTATCGAGCCGCCAAAGAAATGTCTTGCTTATTTCCGAATATTGAAATATTATTGAAGATTTTTCTAACAATTCCCTTATGCATCCGGAGAAAGATCATTTTATGTTTTAAAGAGATGAAAAAAATTATTTAAGAAATACAATGGAAGAAGAAAGACTAAATAATTTGGCCATTTTGTATATAGAGCAGGAAATTTTAAACCACATTAACATTGCCAAAAGAATTGATGATTTTGCAAGAAATGAAGCAAGACGGAAATTCATGTAAAAATTTATTTAATGTGTAACGTCATGAAATTTTTCATTACTTTTCTTTTTTGTTAATAAGTTTATGAGAGTTTTCTTGCAACTTCAATTTCTAATTTGAGTTTGAGGGCCCCAAAATTTTTACCGCTTGGGACCTCCACTTGACTTGAGCTGCCACTGCTCAAGAGTCGATTGTACGGGGAAGTAATAATTGGTTAACAAATGTTCATGTGCTATGCATTTGTATCCTCAAATTTGTTTTGCCAAACTTATATGAAATTGATCATATTCATAAGTTTTATTTATCACTAATATATATATATATATATATATATATATATATATATATATAAGATATCTGTATCACAGTATATATCATATATATATATATATATAATATATATATATATATATATATATATATATATGTATATAATATATTAAATATATTGGGGGACTTCATAAACTTTTTTTTTTAGGATACTTTTCTAGAATTTTATTTTTTACTTTTTCATTTTTCAGCTCATTTTGAAGTAATTTCAAATAAGCTTCATGAAACTGGACCGGAGATCCTTTTAATGGGTCCCAAAATTATTTTTTATTTTATATTTTTTTATTTTCTTTATTCCATATTTGTAATACCTTAAAATCTACCCCTGTGCCTTACATACTTCTTTAATTATATTAATATATATATATATATATATATATATAATATATATGTAATATTATGTATTATATATATATATATAAAATATATATATATATATATATATATAATATATATTTATATATTGATATAAATATTTGTGATTCCTTTAGGACCAGAATATTTTATTAAGACTAATATATATATATATATATATATATATATAATATATATTATTATATATTATATATATAATATATATATATATATATATATAATATCTATATATATTAATTATATATATATATATATATATATATATATGAATATATTTATATTAAATATACTGTATATATGAATTTCGTCTTCACAGTGTTTAAAATTTGATTTTTATTATTTTGGCACTTTAACTTTTAAATTTAGGTTTTAATGTTAAATCAATTTTATTTACTTTTTTTTTTATTCGCGAATTTATAAGGGTGCAAGTGAGCGTTAGTGTTTTTAACTTTAGGATTTTTCATATTTTTACATATTTACTGTAAATACGATTTTAGCTTTTTAGCATTTACGGTTTTAAATTTTAGGTTTAGACGTGTGAATAATTTAACCTGATTTCACGTTTGTTTTTTTTTTTTTTTTTTTTTTTTTTTTTTTGTCTGTCCTTTTTTTTGTGGTTGTTGTATGTGCATGTAAGATGGCAGATTTGCACAGGCGCGGGCTTACTATCGACTTTACTAACATCCGTGGTTTGCAATCTAACTCTGCATCCGTGGAATACCACCTCTCTAACTCTAATCCTAACCTTTTGCTCCTGTCTGAGACCCAGATGGCTAGGAATTCATCCACTAACTCGTTTAATATGTCCAACTATAACTTATTTCATAATTTCCGTCTAAAGGGTGGAGTATGTGCCTATGTAAACATAAACACTCCTGTAACACGTCTCGAGAATCTCGAATCTCCTAATTTCGATGTTCTGGGCTAAAATCTTCTTCCTTCTACTTACAATAATCTTGTGCTCTGCTATGTTCTCCTAACAGAACGATTTTCCCTCCTTTTTTTGATACCTTTACTACTTCTCACGAGACTGTTATATCTTCTCATCCAAATACTGAGTTCCTCTATTTAGGGGATTTCAATGTACACAACACTGAATGGTTGGGGTCCTCTCATACTGATTTAAGTGGGGAGGAGGCCGAATCATTCAGCATTCTCAACGATCTGGAGCAACTAATTAAAGAACCCACACACATTCCGGATCGTCCCAACCAATTCTTGAACACACTTGACCTATGTTCACCACTAGTCCTTCTCTCTATAAATACACCACCTTCGCTCCTATTGGTAAATCTGACCACAACCTTATATCTCTTAATTTTAATACTTTCTTTCCAACAGCTCCATCCTGCCCTACGCGTTTTTTCTGGCACTTTGATCGGGCCGATTGGGGGGCTTTGCGTTGCTTCTACGCTAACTATAATTGGAGTGACTGCTTTGTCTCTGGTGACGCTTCAACTTCTGCCGATAAGGTGGGAGCTGTAATCGTTGATGGGATGAGTAGGTTCATTCCTTCTTCGACTAAATCTTTCTCTCCTCATAATCCATGGTTCGATCGTGCTTGTTCTCTGGCCATTCAGGCTAGAGACAGTGCGTATCGGGAGTGGAAAAATTCTCGTTCTCCTATCACTCTTGCTAATTTTCATTCTGCTAGAAATCGTTGCAGGGATACTCTTCGACGAGCAAAGCGGGCTTTCATCAAACGAAAGTGCGCTAACCTCCTTTTTTCTCCTACTGACAAATCTTTCTGGCCTCTTGCCAAAAACATCTCTAACAACTTCTGTAAATCTGTCTTTCCTCCTCTTATTCGCTCTGATGGTTCTGTTGCTAATTCTCCAACTGAAAAGGCCAAATCTATTTCGCCTCCTATTTTCCTCTAACCACCCTGGACGATTCTGGCATTCCTCCTCCTCCTTCTTCTCCTCTCAGGT
>JABUQX010083264.1:0-2500 GCA_015478945.1 Trachelipus rathkii | reverse complement strand
CACAACTACTCTTTAATCCAACCAATTCTTGAACACAGTTGACCTATGTTTTTCACCACTAGTCCTTTCTCTCTATAAATACACCATGTCGCTCCTATTGGTAAATCTGCCAACAACCTTATATCTGCTTATTTCAATACTTTCTCTCCAACAGCTCCATCCTGCCTATGCGTTTTTTCTGCACTTTTTGATCGGGCTGATTAGAGGGGCCGCTTGCGTCGATTCTACGCTAGCTATAATCCTGGGGAATGACCTGCTTTGACTCTTGGATGACGCTCTCGGCTATCTGCCCACTAAGGTGGGCGAGCTGTTAATCGTTGACGGGATGAGGGGCCAGGTTCATTTCCCCTCCTCTTCGACAAGATCTTTCTCTCTGTCATAATTTCCTGTTCGATTCGTGCTGTTCTCTGGCATTCAGGCTAGATGACGAGCGCCGTATCGGGTTGGAAAATTCTCGGTTCTCTTATCACTCTCGGTAACCTCTCCTCCCACCTCAGGCTAGGAAATCGTGCCGGATACTCTTCGACGAGCAAAGCGGGCTTTCATCAAACGAAAGTGCGCTAACCTCCTTGGATCCTCTTACTAACAAATCTTTCTGGCCTTTGCCAAAAACATCTCTAACAATTTCTGTTAAATCATTCTTTTGCCCTCTATTCGAATCTGATGGCTCTTGTTGCCTTAACTCTCCAACTGAAAAAAGGCCAGATTTCTTCGCGCCTCCTATTTTTACTAACTCAACCTTGGACGAATCTGGCATTCCCCCTCCTTCTCCTTCTCCTTCTCCTCTCAGGTGTCCTATGTCTTTACCTGTGATTTACATTTGGATCAGGTAACCGGGCTCCTCGAGATCTTATGAACCGTTAGGAAGGCGGGATCGGTCCCGATGGCATTCCTCCCCGATTGAGGGAATGTGCTTACGTGCTGACCCCGCCCCCGTTCAACTATATTTCTCTATGTCTCAATGACTAGCACTTTCCCTCAGTGTTGGAAGCACGCACATGTCCAACCTATCCGAAAAAAAAGGAAGCCGCTCATGATCCTTCTAAACTACCGACCTATTAGCTCTCACTTGTATCTATCTAGATCTTTGAAAACACTTCTTAACTCTTCACTTCTTTTAGGCCATCTGGCAATCCTCATTTCTCTTCTTTTCCGATCCACCGTACGGCTTTCGGCGTTCAAGGTCTACTTGGCGATATACTTTCCTATTTAACCGATTTTATGGTGTTATCCGCTCTTAGGAACTACGGGGGGACTTGCGTGGTGGGCGTTCGACATATCCAAAGCATTTGACCGGGCTTGGCACGCCGTCACTGCTCTCCAAGCTCCTCCCCTCCTTTGGTTTCTCCTTCTCTTTGCTTACTTATGTCTAGCTTTCTTTCATGTTGCTCAATATCGGATGTAGTTGATGGAGCGACTTCTTCTTTTCTTGTCAATAGTGGGTGTTCCTCAGGGTTCGTTCGGCTTTTTCTCCTACTTTATTCTATCCTTCATTAATGATCTTCTCACCCTGGCACATCTACTTTCTATGTGGCCACGTCTGGGGTGGATGGTGGTGTGTCGCGTATGACTCGACCCTTCAGCTCTTCAACTCATTTCAATTTCTGCTCCTGTCTTTTACTTCCAGAATTGCATCTCGTCTTAAGATCTTTCCGATCTATTCTCGGCTGGGAGTCTGGATAGAATTTCGCGATGGCGTGGGTCGCTTTTCTGTGAGAGACGCGGGAGGAAGCGAGGTGGCGTTAAAACTTCAACGTCTACAAACCTCCCTCTAGAAGGGAGCATGCCGGTGCTGTTAGAGCGTGGGTGCGGAGTATCTTTCGACTGTTACCTCTCGTCTCGCGGCGGGGGGTGGCGTGGTGCAATATAAAACATCCTTGGCCTGAACATTAACAAAAAAATGTCCTTAGAAAATTTCATATTACAATTGGTGCTAGGGCGGCCGTCAAAGAAAAGTAGCTGGGGAGTTCTGTTTAGGACATGTGAGACTTTTTTTCTCGTCTCTCTCAGTTAAACTCCAGCATTATACAAAGGGTCTCATCCGCCCTTTGTTATGGGCAGTACTGTTCGTCATATCTTTTGGGGGCTCGTTTCACCCGCGGCGTTGGACAGGGGGTTGCGGAGTCAAATAGATTAAAAGGCGATAAACCTGGTCCTGTTACTTTCCAGTTCACCTGACCCCTCTATGCTTTGCGTGCGCCGGGAGTGGTGCTGGTGTTGGGGTATGGTCGGGTGTTATCTGTGTCGGTATAGGTACCACAGCGGCCAGCGTACTCGAGGGAACTTACCCACCGCGTGTACCACCACCCCTCCTTACGACGCCCTGCGTGGTGGTAGCAAAGGGGTGCTGGTGTCTGCCCACGAGTGTTTTGGTGAGGCGGTATAACCCAGGGCTAGTTCGGCTGCGGTGCCTTCTTTCTTTCCGCCACCTCTGTGTCGTTGAATTCCTCTGTCTCCATCTTCTGTCCCCTCTGAATAGAGACTCACTCACGTATTTAAA
>JABUQX010083263.1:0-37534 GCA_015478945.1 Trachelipus rathkii | reverse complement strand
CCCTTTGACACACGATTCGCAATTTAAATATAATAATGATTTGTGTCATTATACCAGCACCAGATATCTAAAGGTGAAAGAAGGGCAGACTAGAGGAGGAGTGCGGGATTAACATTGTGAAGTATGGCGGTCTGGTATCAGGTAGCAGAGCGTTTCAGAGGCCCGTAAAATCTCCCAGCGAGGGCCTCCCAAGTCAGAAGCACCCTTTAGGAACCATGTGGAGGGGGGAGGACGCATGAACTTTTGGAAGGCGACGATACCAAAGGTTCCGGAAGGGAAGGTGTCTGCAAAGACTCCGCCTTGGCTGCCTGAGCTTGTCATTTGGGCGGGGGAGGGGCAGGGACGACCGAGGGCGACGGTGGAGCGAAGGTGGGAGAGCCAGTAGTCTCTATATGATGGCGCACAGAGTGTTGGAACAGGACCGGAAGAAGAAGAACAGGGGTTCAAAAGCGCCGGAAAATCCTTTCTGCAGGATGGTGTAGAAGGGGGAGGTACCAGAAGAGATGGAGCAACTCGGGCAGAGCATCCTTTAAGAGCAGGGAAGAAACTAACGGTACCCTGCAGAAGACAGAACGTACAACCGTCACCGAATCGTCCTGGTGCGTTAGATCGACATAAGGGTGCGAAATGTTGACAGAAAATTCAGCTCCCAAATGGGTTGGGTCACTAAGGTCAGCGACCACGAATACCCACGGAATTGACGGCGGAGAAGAGGTCTAGGTGGCACAAGACGCTCACGCAGTGACAGGGATGTACTTGGGACCATTTGCTGGCGTAAAGAGCCCGGGTCACGGAAGAGGACAGCGGACTTGTTGGGTAAGATCGGTCGGAGGAAGAAGCGAAAACGAGCGCACCGGTGTCAATCAGGGAAGAAGAGGTGGTTTGTAGACCGCTGTCGAAAAGGCCAGGGACGTCGCTGAGAGAGGAAGAAGGCGGAGAAGGAGAACAAACGGAGGCGGTGGCCAGCTGGATTCCAACCGCCTTTGATGAACCTATGGGCTAGGGAGTGTTCCCGAAAAAGTGCAGGGTTGGTTGCACTTATGCGCTTTCAAGCCAAACCGGTGGTGGTAAAGACAATACCTTATTTGGAATATTGCTGAGGGGCCTGGGGTGGAGAACGGTGCAGAGAAACGACGACCCGAAGAGGAGCTGTGGCGGGAACGAGAAGTCCCTTTGAGACCGTATGCGAATGGCGGAGAATTGGACATCAGCTCCGCTTGTCATGTCTGGGCAATGCATGTCCAAAGTCGAAAGACGTCTCTATACTCGAGAAAAACAGGAGAACAGGGGTCGTGAGAGGCGCTGGAGATGGGACCAGGGAGTACGAGGGATGGGATCGGGGTAAGCACGCGGATAAGAGAGAAGAAGTAGCAGCGGAAAGGGAGGAAACCGGAAGAGACGCGGGACAGAGGGGGTGAAGGAAGGTATAGGGAGGAAGGAAGCAAGAAGAACGGGAGAGGCAATGAAAGTAGGAGGAAAAGTAAGTGCCTGAGCTGCAGGGAGAAGAGGAAACAGACACAGGGGAGCAGCGATGGGCAAGAAACAGCGGGGAGCAGAATGTAAGTTGAAGAAAGCGTAATAAGACCATCGCTTTCTCTGGCACCTCCTAAGAGTAAGTTTTGGAGTGCGATCGATGCGAGGAAATACTGTACATCTCTGGGTAGTTTCTGAATAAAGAGAGTGCGGACAAAACCTGACTTCCCCTGTGTAGTAGGGGGTCCTCCAGCAAAGAGAGCGTATGCAATGGGCCAGGAGATCAGAAGCTTCTGAATCTCCTAGGTGAGGTGCCACGTAGAAAGTTCTTCGGACTTGCGTTCTGAGAAGGAAATGGGACAGGCGGGGAATCAAGAGGGTGTACGAAGATCTTGAAGTGAGAGGGGTGAGGGAAGGAACGGGACAGTGTAGGGATGGGGAGATCCGCTAAGGGGCTTCGGAGGGTGATAACAGGTCGTCAGGGCGCGAGGAGGAGGGACAGAAAGCCGTGAGCTGTACTTGGTCGCCGTCATCACGTGGATAGTGAAGACGGGGAAAGGAGTGGCAGTCTAGCAGACCAGTGTGTGTGTGCAGGGAGAGGTGGGTGGAGGGGAAGGAAGAGGGGAGGGAGAGAGAGGAGTTAAATCAGTGAGGGGGGGTTGGGGAAGGGAGGTAGAGTGTGGGGCGGTCGGGCTGAGTGCTCGCGGACGGCGAGTGGGGGGGACGGAGGGGGCGTGGAGAAGTGGGGAAGTGAGGAAGAGAAGAAGAAATGAGCGGAAGAGGAGGAAGGTAAGAAGATTAGGGAGAGGAAAGAAGGAAAGAAGAAGGCAAAACCACAAACACCAATAAGAAAAAAATAAATAAGCAAAATGGCAACAAGGTGGCAGCGCGAAAATAAACCTAACTATTTGTTTCCGATGGTACTAAATTTCTGTGGTTTTTTTTGTTTTTGTTTTTTTTACTCAAAACTATTGCTTCCGGTGATACTTTTCTGTTTTTCGACTCGAAACTATTCTGCTTTCCGGGGTACTGGTTTCTGTTCTTCGCCGACTCGAAACTATTCTGCTCCGGTGCTACTTGTGTTTCAGGTGTCTCGATATTTGGAACACATATATCATTTAAAAATTGGAGAAGTATTGAGAAAGATAGTTTATAGTAGAAGGAATGTGTTGAGTGCGGGGGGGGGGCAAAGTACAAGAATAGAAGATGGGTAAAGGAAGTGAATAGATAAGTGAGATGAATGAATGGGGGGGAGATAATGGGATAAAGTGAATGAATGAATGAGGATGGAGATAGATAAGTGAATGAGAGGTAATGAGATGAATAAAGTGATAAATGAGAAGTGAGATAGAGAGTGGGAGATGAGGATAGGATAATAATAGATGATGAATTAGGGGGGTGCGCTGGTGGGGAGATATGGGAAGCGAAGCGAGGGATGGGTTTTGCGCTTTTTCGGGGCCGTTGAGGGTGGGGGAGTGGGGTCCAAGCGCGGTACTTGTTAAGAGCTGTGCGCGACGGGAAAGAGGTGTCTGGGTAGGCGGGGGGGGGGCCGGGGTAGGCGTGGGGATAAGGAGAGTGAGTGCTGTTGCGTGAAGGGGTGTGTGGGGGGGGGAGCCGCGGTACGTAGTCCAGGCTGGGTGAGGGGGGGGGCGTTCGATGGTGGCAGCTGAGGGGGGTGGGGTTTGGTTGCCAGGGGTCACCACTCTTGTAGGCGGGGATTGCCTGGGGTGTGCCGGATGGTCTGTGAGGTGGGGCTTCAGAAGCGGCAAGGGGAGAGGTTTGAGGAACAAAAGACGTTGAATGGTAGGGGTTGGAAGAGTTTGTAGTTGTTAAAAATACGGACCGCCGAGTAACTGGGAATTAAGACAAAAAGGTAGAATAGATTAAGTACTGGAAGAAATAAAATAATATAACTGAAATTCTTCATAAAATAATGGAATAAATAAAGTAATAGGAATAAAATACTGTACTACATAAAATGAGATAAAATTTTTGGGGCTCTATGAAATGGGCCTGACTTGTTGGCCTAAGCATAAAGAATTTCAAAGGTAATGTATTGGCAACAAAAAATGCGGGCGTAGGTGTTCCCGCATGAAAGTGGCGTGTAACAACATAAAATAATAGCCTTAGGTTATGACTGAATCTAGAGAGGTGCTACCATGAGGATAAGCTAGCTAAGCAGTTTAGATAGAAATAAAAAATATATAAACGGAAATACTATAGAGGGTAATGAAGCGCACTTACAGGGTACCGGACATTTATGCGAACTATTATTTAACATTAGAGTATATATAGTAATAAAGTTCCGAGCTAACTGGCCTATTTCACTCAAACATGGCATAAAAGAAGTAATTGCTGCGTCATAATAAGCTTTAGGGATAACAATAAAGTAATAAAATGCGAGTGTGTGGAAAAGGCGGTTGCAGTTGAAACGCAAAAAATGGCGTAGAATGAGAATGAGGACGCACGTCAGTCGTAAATCATAATTTTAATTTGCCATGGTGAGAAAAAGAGTTCGTTCAAAAAACTACGCGCTTCGTTAGCATTTTACTAAATGTGTGGTAAAATTGACATAAACGATGTTCACATACAATATATATATAGGTATATATATATATAATATAAGTAGTATATATATATAGTAATATGAGTATAAGATATATATAGAGTAGGAGTGAGTATATGATATGAGAGTATTATATATATAATGATACTATATATATATAAATATATAGGTATAGGTAGGTGGAGTATTATTGGGGGTAGGTGATGAGGGTATATATGATATATAGTATGATACTAGTAGTATAATATAAGTATAGTATATTTTATAAAACCTAGTAAAATTTGGAAAAAGAAAGACAATAAAAATGGAAATGGGTAAGCGGTGAAAACGAAGATATACCATAAAGCAACTAATACAGACAGCAGGAGCAATCCCTACTACTTCGCATATTTCGCATGATGAAAAACCCACACCCAGGCCCAGGCAGCACCTGGCGGACGATCAAGATATGGGGTCCAGATTTCGGAGCTAGCGTTTCAGTAGATGACAAGTCACGAAAATGACAGTTGGTAGATTGACGTTGGACATTCATGCTATGATTTTCGACTGAGAGAAAAGAAGACAGTTACGGTGAAAGTGTTATTCCAGCCTAAAGCTGATAATTTTTGGAAGATGCTACCCATGCTGCTACCCACTAAAAGAGGAAATTCAATTATGAAATGGGTTGGAGACATATTCACCTTGGCCTGACACACTGCGGTGGGAGGGGGCGGTCCAGGCGCGATGAAAGGGAGCAGTTGTTGAAAGGTGGTGTGTAGATGTTTATTTCCGAGCCAGAATTAAAGTTGCACAGGTCAGAAGGGTGGGGGTCCGTAGGATCTTTAAATAATAAGACCTTTCACGTAATAAGGGAAGATGTTGCGAGGTGATGTGGGTGTAAGGAACGAAGAAAGCAGCGAGTGGGGCATAGAAAGCTAACGTGGTTGAAGGCGGCATTATATTGTTCATAGGGCAGGAGGAGTGTGCCGGTAAACGGATGACGCGAAATTGAGAAGCCGAGGTTCATTGCTCGAATTTAATTGTGTGGACAATTTTCTGGTACGGCCGCGATTTACCGCTTCGGGGTAAGCATCTGATGAGGGTGTGTTGCAAGATTTGTGCAAGCTTACGAAAGATGCCGGAGATCAGCCATTGAAAACCATTTTGAAAAGGGGAAGAAAAGATGCCACATACCAATCAGGTTCAGATTTAGAATGAGATCATTTCTCTATGTGGGGATTACTAAATAAAGGAAGACATCGTTGATAAGGTAAAGGAAAGTGTGGCGCGTATAACTTATAGCCAGATGAAACCGCTGATAATTCTGTCTGGTAAGGAACAATTATCCATAAGGTTTGCGCTATTTCGACAAGAGTTTCGATTGAAAATACAATTTAGGAATTTATGAGTTGGCTGTTGTAAAGACTGGAAGCGTTTGACGCCAAAATCCACATTGCGAAAGCCATTTGACGAGTTTGTCGACGGACCGGAAGAGGGGGCTGGTAGGTCCAAGCGAAAATACGTGGTGGGGTGCTTTGGGTTTGTCCCGGATGTGGCTGTGGTGCTGCTAACGAGTTGTCTGGGCAAGAGAGAGGGAGGCGTCCAATGCAGATAGTTGCGGGTGAAAAAGGAGTAAGAAAGAGTTCTGGTTGCTTGGGCAGTTGCGTCGTTGCACAGCAAACAAAGAGTCAGTAGGTAGAATGTTGATGTTGAACACGAGTGACCGGCCGAGAGAAATACCGCAATGCTGGTGGGGAGGCTATGGTAAGGGAGCAGTGTATTAGGGGGGGTGTTTTGTTCGAGGGTCGGGGCCTTGGGGGAGAAGGAGAGGAGATTAATGCCAGAAGGCATGCCGCGAAAGCCGGGTGGTGCCAGACGCGGAGGATGGTTACTGGTGAAAGCGAAGCACGAAGGGATGCATATGTGTTGTTAGGGAGCAGTGTGTGTGTGTGAGGGCGAGAGTGGATGGCAGAGCAGGTGTAGAAATCCGTGTGTCCGGGATTGGGAGAATAGCGGTGCCACAAGAAAAGGCGCTTTTTTTAGAGTTGCATTCAGGCAATGTATATAAGTCGTCATTTATCATGGCTATGATATTGGATCGCGAAGTACTCTGCGATGGTTAGGGCCAGTTGTAAATGCTCTCCAATCCAAGACCGTGGATTTCGTAAAATAGATAAAGATAGATTTGGATAAAGATGAGAGGGAAAAAATCCCGATTAGAGTGTTATGTAAGTGCGTGAATCAAGATCGCCGAGCAACTTTTGGACTTGATCGTGATAATATAGCCTACGGGATTTTTGGTAAAGGGGGCAGCAAGCAGCCGCGCAGCAAGGCACAACCATCCAGCAGACAAATCGCTACGGGAAGGTTCTTGGAGAAGATGCCTTAATAACGGGTCCGTATCTAGATTGTTATAACCTCTTCTGTGTGGAATTACTGAGTGTTTCTACCTGAAAAAGTCGCACCTGCTTATGCTTGGATGATTGGGACATAAGATCTACATCCTTTCCTTTGAGCATGTACTCAAAACAATCGATGAAGTGGTAAGAGAAAGGACAGCTTCAAGTATAAGTTTTTTGACCACTTAGAAGGTGAGTAGAAGGAGAGCGTAGAACGTTGGGAAAAAGGGATGTTGGAAGGTAGCAGAGAAACTGGAGTAGTGAGAGGAGCTAGAGAGAGTCTGTGTGGATGGTCTCGCAAAGGTCCTTGAGAGGAAGGGACGTGGGAACCTGTTCCTTGAAGTGTCGACGGAAAACGGGGCGGTGGGGGTGGATGAGCGTGACTGGGCGCAGCCAGGTGGCACGTCGACGAGTAGACGAGTAGGAAACGCTTTTCAGTAGCTGTGGAGGTTGGGGGCGGGGGGGGGTGGGAGGGGGGGGTGGGGCGCAGAGGAGTAGGAAGGACTGTGGCGGTGGCGAGGAAGTAGGCTATGGAAGGAACGACAGGTTAGAACGGACTGGGGTGTAGTGAGGAGTGTAGGCACAGAAGAGAGTGTTGGTTTTTGGTGACAAGTTATGAAGTTAGCACTGGTGCAACGAATGATTTGTGGGAAAGCTGAAAACGGGGAATGAGGTGGGTTTCGTAGTGTAGGGTGAGAGGTTGTCCTGGAATGGCGATGATGTTAGGGTCGTAAAAATGAACGTATCACGTCACAAATTGTCTTGCTATGAGTCATTACTGGAGTCATGCTTGAACACGAAATATCGTGAAAATATTTAATGTTCTCGCTGAGAATTGTGGTAGTATGCTCTCGTAACAAGTAATGTTTTTTCCAGTGTAAAGTGGGTTTCTGTGTGTTGGTTGGAGGTCGTTTTTTAATATATATGAGTATAGGTAGTAAGTATATATAGTATAGGTATGATAGTATATAGTATATGATATATACTATATATATATATATATATATATATATATATGGGGGTGATATATAATATATAGTAGTATATATAGGGAGCGGGCGATATATATGAGTGAGGTAGTGAGGTAGGTGAGAAGGGGGGTGTGATAATAGGTATAGATATATAGTAATATATAATATATATATAGGTATAGGGAGTAGTATAGTGAGGTATAGGTGAGGTGATAAAGATATATATATGAGATATATAGTATATATATATAGTGATAGTATAGTATTATGATATATATATATATGATATATATAGGTATATATATAGTATACGGTATAATATTATAATATATATATATATAGGTATATATAAGTATATATAGGGTGATATAATATATGGATAGGTATATTATATAGGGTATAGTATGTAGTATATAGTAAGTTAATATGAAGGTAGTAGGTGGGTAGGGTGGAGGTATGGGTAAGGGGTAGGGTTGAGTAGAGGGAGGGGTGATGAATAGGTAAGGTGATGGGGTGAGAGGGTGGGGGGGGGGTATGGGGGGGAGGGGTATCGGCCGATATATATGAGTATATATATTAGGTAGTAAATTATCTTTAAATGGCCTAAATAAGGTAGTGTTAGTTCAAGATATATATTTAAAAAAGTGATGAGTAACAAGACGTGGTTTGTAAATAGAATTCCTCGCGAATGTCTTTGTTGCTACGGTATGAGGAGAATATACTAGCGATAAAGTCAATTTGGCGGGAAAGCCTTTAATGGCACTCAATTGGTGGTTGAAGGAACGGGCTTATAGGGAACATTGACGTTGTAAAGGTGTGCGTTGGTGTGTGTTCCAGGGATTGGAGCCATGGGGCGCCCGAGCGAGCGATAAGCGATGCGATTAGATGTGTAGTGGTTGAAAGAGGTTGAACGGCCGAGTGGGGGTGAAAAGGTGGAAGGCGAGGCAGTGTTTGCCGCTTGGGAGTGGCCGGAGTGGGGGTGATGTGGGGTAGGTGGAGGCGAGAGAGGGGGAGGAAGTCGATGAGTACAGTGATGGTGCTACTTTTGTTAAGGGCAGGGAAGTATTGTGGGTGTGTCAAAACTTGCAAGGGAAGAAGAGTAGGAGGCAGCACATGTGCGCTGATGCCGAGGGACAAACGAAGCGGTGCAGCCAGGGAGACCAGTCCCGCCATAGAGGATGGAGAAGCGCGTAGGGCCGGTTCCTATAGGGGGGGGTGGGGCACCGGGCTTTTGGAGAGAGGATTCCTGACGTCATGATGAAGATGTTGTGGTGTATCGTACTGAGATGGCTGGAGGGCAGTCGGGTGTGGCAGGGATTTATGGCATAGGTAGTCCCGAGCGAACCAAATGGCAACACGAAGCACATGATTAGCGCGAAGCGCGGAACTAAATGAGTTAGTAACGAGAAGCCGTTATGTTGTAGAAACAGCAAAGCTGAAGAGTCTTAGGGGTGCGACGGCCTGCAGGTGGAGTGGAGAGTTTGTTAGATTTGAAGAAGAGGTAATATTAGGTGGGAGTAGTAGGTAGGGGAAATAGAAAGAGCAGGAAAGTGTTAGGGAGAGAGATGAGTTTTAGCAGAGGAGTGACGCTTAATATGTTCATGGGTGCGCGATGTGTAAGTTATCTTGTATCGTGGAGCTTGGTAGTTTGCCGTATTGAGATGGTGAATGGCGCTATTCATAGACGCTTCAAAAACTAAGCCTTAACAGCCGTCTTATTGGGCATAACTCGAAAACAAGTGTCCCTCAATTCGCGGTGCGGCATGCTGTTGGAATGAAAGGAAACCTATGAAAGTAGTGTCCGAAATATTGAAGGCTAAAAAATGTTTTTGAAAATTTTATTTGTATGACCGGACACATTGCTTATACCCTGTTTGTATCTGAAAGTTGTTGGAGCTGCTTTTTGGTCTAACGAGGGAAGGATTCACACAAACACTGTTGTTTTTTTGTGTTTAATGGACAGCCGGGATACCTAAGCAACATTACGGGGTACGAAACATGGAGAAGAAAAGAGAATACCATTTACCCCGGGCCAGAGAGAGAATGTTAAAGTAGGAAGCCCCTTGAGATCCTAAGGCGAGTTTATTTTACGGCGACCGATTCATATTAAACCCCTTTTGGAAGAGAAAAAAATTGATGAAGAATTTGGTGAAAGGTCATGGATAAGGAAGGAGATGGAATTTAAATATTTATGGGTGACGTTTTTGCGTCTTAAGTAACGTTAAATTGAGAAGAAGGCGGCGTTTTTGCGGTCGGACCGGGAGATTGACAACTACAGACGGACCGGCCGCTTTTGGAAACAAAGAAATTAGACCATGATGGACTATCTGCATGGAATTCCTTCAAAAGAGGTTATTACAGGCTTCCTTGGAAACAAAACGAGTTGAAAAATAGCGATCGTAATAGTAAGAGAGTTGCTAGTTAATGTACAAGAGACGTTAGAGGGCTGCAGAATGGTCGACTAAGCAAAGTAGAGCAGTTGTTGTTGACAGGGATGTCGTCATCTGGAACATTGCTTTTTGTCAGCGCGGAAAGTCTCGGGGCAGTGAAAGGGCGATGGAACAGAGGGTGAGGAGAGATTGGGGCGCAGGGCCGAGGAGTAAGGGGGCAGCGAAAATGAGAAATCGTGTGTTCTAGGGGGGGCAGAGTGGGAATAAATTCGAAGTGGAGTGAGTGGAGTGTGAGCTGCGGTGGGTGTCCTGAAAAGGAGAAGGACACTGGCGAGACATAAGAAGAGAAAAGTAGTTTGCGAAAGTGCGGAACTGGTGGCGAGCAGGGGGAAGGGTTGCAGGAGAGAATTAAGTGTGGAAAGTAGTATATCATATTGTTATTGGTGGTAGATGCAGTTATAGCAGGTACATGGTGTGTTTATGTGACTGCGGGGGGGGAACATCATAGACTTGTGAAAGTTGGTGACTATAAAAAGTGTAGATGTAGTGTTTATAGGTGCGAAGGTAGTGTAGAGTAAGTAATAATATAGTGGGGTCTTGTGTTAGCAGGCTAGTAAACGGCGATGATTGTGGAGGGTATTGATACCCTAGTGTGGGAGGAGCTTTGTAACTCGAAAGAGACTAGTAGGAGCGTGGAAATCGAGCAGAGAATTGGGACTAAAGATCATTTGTCGGAATCTGCATGAAGAAATGAGCGTATAGTAAGGTGTGTGCAGGAGCTAGTTATGTATTGGTCGAGTTAACGGAAAGAGATGTTTGCGCAAGAATTGGTGTGAGCCAGGGTGGTTGATTTGTAGTTCGAAGAGCAGTGGAGGTGTGAGGAAGTGTTGCGTTGAACCGCAAAGGAAAGTTACTGTTTGTCGACAGTAATCATTTCTCCTAGACTGCTCTAAGTATTGTTGAATTTTTCCATCATGGCATATTGTATGTGATATTCTATTGTTTTAAGCCAAATACCGTTTTTTGGAAAAAATATTATTCATTGAATTATCGCAAGTATTTTCTAGTTTTGATGCCTTCGTTTTATATATATATATAGTATATATAAGTATATAATATATATTATATATGAGATAGTGGTAATAATATTTATAGGGTATATATAATATAGTATAGTAGTATATATGAGGTATAGTAATGAGTATATATAGTAGTATTTTTATGTTATGTTTGATGAAAGTATCATTTTTATAGATATATATCATAGTATATAGTATAATGGTATATATATAGTATGAGTATATATATATATATATATATATATATATGATAGTGATATATATATAAGGTAGTATATATATATAGTATATATATAGTAGACCGTATTAGATGGAGTATGAGTGAGGGTATAGGTAGTAGGGGATAGTGAGGTAATGAAGTAGCTGAGGGGGTGAGAACGTGGGGCTCTAAAATTTTAAGCTGCGTCCCCCCTGCTTTGGAAGCTGGCCGACGCCCATGCCTTTCACCCTCTAATTCATTATACAAATGAAGGGAGACCAAATTTGGCTTAAACAGCAATTAAAACCTAATTTTGATTTATTTTCTCACCTTTGTTGGAGGTTTCCAAGTAGGAAACTGAATTGTATCTTCTGTCCAGTACATAAAAGCAAACAAAAAAAAAATAAGGCCCTCTTCTAAGCTGGCCTTCTTATATGAATCTACTTGGCCTTCTTCACTGCATGGAGTAGGACAATTTTTTCTTTATCTCAAAAAAAAAATATATATGGTATTAGTTTTTTGACTCATAATTATTATTTTTATTATCAGTGGCCACTGACTTGTTGATGAGATCATTAATAATTTTTGTTATTGCCTAAATAGGCAGAGCAAAGAACACAGTCTTGCTCCTAGAGATGTTATAAAAGGTCTGGCACTCTGCCAATCCTAATTTTTATTCCATATCACTTTCTTGCACCATTTTTTGCAGAGCTAGCATGACTTGCCCCTCTCTTGAAGTTTGATTTGCATGTAAACAAATCAGAAAGTGAAATGGGATCAACAATAAATTTTTTGAGTCGTTCACTTAAATTTTTTCTTATATTTATTTTTATTATTATTATATAACAGAATGAATAAATAAATAGAGATAAATCCATATTGAGTTTTTTTTTTTTATTATTAAGAAGGAATGTAAATATAAAATTCTTCAACTGGTTCCGAGAGTGGCCATAATAAATAGAAAAATAAATAAAAACAAAATGAACAATAAAAAAATATAGTAAATATAATAAAATAACAATAATAGGGTATTATATAAGGATATATCATACATTGCAGTTCCATATTGTTTCTGGTGGTAGAATAGCATTTAAGGACAAACCTGTTCGTCTTTTCAAGAGATAAGTTGATCCTGGCCTGCCATTCTGTTACGAGGTAGTTACACTGAAGAGGAGGAGAAGATGCAGTCGAATATGTTGTGTACATTTTTTTGAGAGCAGCCCTGTATATAATAGGTAGTAGTGGGGTGAGTATAGTATATAGTAGGTATATATATAGTTTTGTAGTGATATATATAAATATATATATGAGTTGTAGTTTATATATATATAATAGATATATATTTATAGTATATATATATATATATATATATATATAGTAAGGTATAATATATAGTGATATAATGGCATATGCCGACGAATCTGGCATGTTGGAGCGGAGAGAGGATGACGATTCGAAGGTGGTGGAGGTGTGTTTGCGGAGATTGTGGAGGAAAGGGCAGAGATGAAGGGATGAACGTACAGAAAGACAGAAGAGTCCTACAACCAAATTAACCGGAGGAGATGAGGAGGGGATGAGGATGGTGGTGGGAGGGGAGGAGGTGAAGGCGGTAAAATACCGTGCTAATTATCTCGGAAGATGTTTTTAACAGAAGTGGGGAGGAAGTGGAAGGAGAGAGTTACGGGTCGAATTGAAATAGAAAAAGTGTGGGAGTGGAGGGTGTGAGGTGAGAGGGGCGGTGATAGGGGGGGTGGCCCGGCCAGGATGAGAGGATGAAAACGTGCGGAAGTAGAGGGTAAAAAAAGTGATTTGTTAACAGTTATGAGGGGGGCGCGTGATGCCTCCGACGCTGCTGTAACGGAAGCGGAAACATGGACAACAACGAGGGAGAGAGAGGAGGAAGTAGAATACAGAGGCGGCTGAGTGGAGGGTATGTAGAGGAGACTAATGATGTGAGAAGGGAGTAGGGAAGAGGGAGCGAGGAATAAGGGATGAAGTGAGATGTTGGAGAGATATAGAGGGGGTGAAGAAGAGTGATACTGAAGATGTGAATGTGGGGGAGGGATTGAGAGTGGTTGGGACCTGGGAGGGGCCGGGGGCCCTAGGACGATGTGGTTGGCGCTCCCGGGCGAAAGACCTGTTAATGTTGCGCCCGGGCCTGTTTTGTTGTAAAGGTAAAGTCTCATGGGGGGGAGCCAGTGGGATCAGAAAGGGTCAAGAAAAACATTGGAAAAAAAACGTTTCATTAAAAACTCAATCATCAGATAACAAGATAAGCGGAATTTAGCACTTAAAGGCAAAATAAAAAAAAAATTAACATGTAGTGAATGCGGCTAATCGTAAACTAATATCCCATATTAATAAATAGAATTCTAACTAACCAAGTAGAGGTGTAAACGTGCCCTTTTTCTAAACTTTTCTTTCGGCAACTCACGAACCATGATTTCGGAAGTTTAAATTTTGTCACTAATTTGGTGTTCAATAGCTATCATTGCCAATCCATTGAGACGAGGATTTTGCGGTCTGCATCGTTTGCCTGTGAGATAATTTTTTAAGTTAAACTTTTAGTTTGGAAAAGCTTCTTATCACCAGAAGCCACAGTGACTGGGCCAATGTAAGGGTAGGATCTTAAATGCTATTGCTGAGGTTTTGTTTTGGTGGAATTAAAGTGGTAGCGATAAACTTGAGAACTTCAACAGGGGGTTCCTTTTTTGTTAATAATGAGGAATGAAACAATGCTTATTTCATCGGCTAGTTCCAGAGCGTTAAGATCGCTTGAATTTCATCAGTTAAAACTACTTCCAAATCTTTGCAATGAGCCAGTAGCTCATTTCTGGGCATGTCTTTTAGACCAAAATTATTATACAAAAAGCTGAAATAATTACTGTGAGTATTTAGCAAATTATATCTGGTTTCCAAGGCACTTATAACTTGATCTATAGTGTGAAAAAAAAATCTATTTTATATTTTTGTTTGAGGTCTTGAACGGGTTCATCCTGGCCCTCATACAAAAACGTTCTTGTTTTGCTTCTGACACGATGACGTGGTGTGGTGGTTTCGAAATTAGCTTCCACGTCAATCTCTGAAGCAAGCTCAGTTGCGCTTCTAAAATGATTGCTTTAAAGCTTCGATTTCTATTCGGTTTTCCAAAGAAGAGTTTGGCAGTTGCTAGCCATATCATAGCTTGTGCTATTATATTTACAATTATGCAAGTTTGCTGATGGGGTTATATTGACTAAATTTTGTAGCAGATACAGAGATTATAAATTTGAACTGCTTCAAATTGTTTAATAATCCGCTAGCCTCGTCTCTGATCATATTATCGATTTCTGAATCTTCCTATATGCTGTACAAAGCATCGTGAATTGGACCAATTTGAAACCGCAGAGCTTTTAATGAGTCGACTCGACTTTCCTATCGCGCATCAATGGTTTTAGGGTGTAAGTATCAATATATTTCAGTAATATTGCCCAACGAAAAGAAGAGGAAGAAAAAAATGTATATAACTTTTGAACAATATTGAAGAAGTTGGCTGCTTCAAACGAGGATTTTGCCATATCGTTTACAACCAAATTTAGCGAATGGCTGCTGCATGGAACATAAAATGCTCTGGGCCTTATATTTCTGATTCTTGTTTGTACTCCCGATTTTTCTCCTCTCATATTGGAAAAATTATCATACCCTTGACCGCGCATGTTTTCTACTTTAAGCCTATTTTTCTTTTGTAATGAAAATTTAGAGGACTGTAGTTTGTTCCCAAGTCTCCCGGTAGCCAAGCCAGATTATCTTCCTAATACTCCGGTCACTGACACAGATCGACTATTATCTCCGGCAGATACGAAGATTCTGTCATCTTTTTCTACTTCTGACCTTTTAAAACTTGAAAGTGAGAGATTATCTGTTAATTTTGAACACAATTATTGTTTATCTGGTCCAAGAGAAAGTTATCGCCACAAGTTAATGTCTCGATCTGGTAAGATTTTTTTAGTGTTCCTTATATTGTAATTGATTAATTTTTTATTAGGATATGTAGTAAATTTTTTAATGTAATTTATACATCTCATACTTGTCGTTTTCCTTTTTAATCTTTTAGACACATTTCTAAAATTTTATATTCAAATATATAAATTGAAAATTTTTAAATCCTTGGATTTAAAAATTAGCATATAAATACTCAATTTTCCCTTTATGTAATATATATTTTAGATACTTCATCATGTGAGAATGTACCGCAAGCCAAACAAATAAAAAAAACTTCTCGAAAACCCTTAATTGTAACTCAGGAAAAACAATTTAGTTCCGTGTGGTCGAAGGAAACCTTGCTTACTCCAGAATCAAAATCTTCATATCTACCTCATGTAAATACTTCAACGGCTCAACTTAAAAAGCAGCTTCAAACCATTATTAAGGGAAAAAGTAAGCAAAGTAAAGGAAGAGTAGGAAGACCACCTAAAATGGATAATTTAACTCGAAATTTTGATCCCACAGATCATCCTTATGAGAGAAAAATAAAACGTGGTGAACTTACTGAGGTATGACTTACGGTTTTTCTTTTCATTCATTTAGTAATATTTTTTTAAGTTTACTTAAAAATTTATATTTTACTTATAGACTATGAAGAAAGTTGTCGCTACAAGTGTGTATGTTTGTGACTCACGGAAAAATACGACATAAATACTCTAAGATTATAACAATTATCTAATAATCTAGAGTAAGAATAACCTGTTATCTTTTTATTTTCATTTCTAAATACTCCATTTAAAATTTGTTTTTTCTAACTACAATACTAGATTATTCAGAGAACTGATAAAGAGGTTTTTCTGCCATCATTTGCTTATTATTAGATTTTCAGGTGTAGCAGGTTGACTCCAAATCTCAATTATAATGAACTTAGAATATCGTGTACAGAGTGATAATAATTTTGAGTCTCTCGATTACTCCACATATTTCTTATATATTACTTATACTCCTATTGAATACCCACATAGGGCAACATAAATCGTGGTTCAACACACAGCCTATAGTTTAATAGATTAACAAGTGTATCAGATATATACTTTAATTATATCAATACCATACGTAAATATATATGAGCATTAAACAGTACTTGTACACTCATTGTAATAAAATTTTTATATTATTCAAGATCTTCCCCTTTTTCCCTCTTGATATGTACTGTTGCCCGATTCATTTCTAATGTTTTAGAGATCCTTCTTATAGCGGGAATATTATTTTATACAAATTTTTCCGCACACTAAATTGAACCTAATAGCATGTACCAGGAATGTTATTATTCACTTTTATGGCTGTAGCTTTTGCAGGTTTTGGATGTTAATAAAAGTAAGAATTTAGCAATACCTTAAATGGTAAGAATGAAGACTATCAGAATTTTTAACTATCACTATACAGATCTCATTGTTAGACCTGGAAAAAATTGCCATAGCTCTAATTTTTAGTTATCGCTTTAAGTTGATATAGTAATAGTGTGAGAAAAAATTATATATCTATATTCTTTTTACTTTTATTATTCATATATATTTTAATATATAAAAATAAATTTTATATCCCAAAATGATTCGTATATTATTAATTTTCACAAAATGTAATATTATAGTATCCTGATTTTCGTAGTGCCGATACAACTTCTAGACATTTACCCATATATAATTAATATATATATATATATTAATATATTATAATATATAATGTCTTGAATTAATAAATAATTGATAATTTATTAAATTACATTTATATAATAATAAAAATTAATTAATAAATTAATAATTATAATATAATATAATAATTATAATTAATAATAATATATATAAATATATATAATAATAAAAAAGAGTCTAAGAGTCATATAGTTTACTTTGTTTTATTAATTAGCTTAAACCTATCGTATAGTGTACATTTGATAGAAGTCACATGTGAACGTAAAGGTACTTTACATATTATATATATATATATATATATATATATTATATTATAGATTATTCATATATATATATATTGTTAGACACTATTATTTCGAAAAATTATAGTTAAAATGAGTGATAAGTAACTTATTTTATTTAGACTTTTTTTATAACTACATTAAAAAACAACTAAATACTAAAAAAATACATAAAAAATAAAACTTAATTAATAATAAGTATAAATTAAACAATTACAGTGATAATATCAATTATCACTAAAAAAAGTAAAAATAATAAAATCTTTTACAAAGTGACCTTAAAATAACCTACCCTTTTATTCACGCAGCTGTAATAACACTATAAATGATTTTTAGTATTAATTTAGTGAACGATTTTCTGAACGATGTACATTTAAGTAATTTGATTAAACTATTTTTAGGTTACTTTGTTGAAAAAAAAATCAGAATAATATCTAGGAGTAAATATATATAATATTATATGTTTTTGAGCCAAATAAAATAAGCGATAAAAAAATATATTGAGCTACTATCTACACGTTTCCTCAGTGTGAGACTTAAAAGGGTTATAAGTATGGGTATATATAATTATTATATATAATATATATTTAACTTTAAAATATTTTTATTTTCATGACGACTAATAATAAAAAAATAAATGAGGCATATCCCATATTATTATTATTACCAGTTTTCCTATTATACCCATTTTGATGGTATTGATTAATATATATATATATTGTATATTAAATATATATATATATAATATATATATATATAATATATATATATATATATATATAATATTATATATATTATATTAATATTAATATATATATATATATATATATATTATATTATATTATAATATAATATATATATATAATATATTATATATAAGTATATAATATATATTTATATATATATATATATATTATATATAATATATATATATATATATATATATATATATTATATATATATATTATAATAATTCCCTTTTTAACACGTACGTAACTCAATCACACTACAATAAGCGGTAAGAGCCCTTATCCAAGTGATGAGGTGGAAAAAATAATAAAGTATATACAAAATTATTATAATGTGAGGAAAAACTATTATATCCTAATTCCCAAGTATACCTAACTCAGCTAAATGAGTTTTCAAATTAAATTTCTGCATTCTTTTAAATTTAATTTAATATTAATAAAAAGCTACCCCATTATATCAAAATTACATTTTCCTTTTATAATTTATATTTAAATGAATCAAAAAATAAAATTTCTTGTTTATTTTATAAATTTTATTAAATATATAAGATTTTGTTATTAGAAAATGATTTCGATATGGGTTTGAAATTTTACGATATATTTCTACCTACTTTCTTATAGGTACTACGAGTGAGTGCTTCTCTCTTAATAGTACTAACTGTAGTACTATGTATTATTACTACTATATATATTATAGTAATAGAAAGTGCTAACACGACTAATCACCTACGTACTAAGTAATAAGATAGAAGATAGGTCAATATATATGAATTATTAGGATATATATAAGTATATAATATTGCAAAGATTGGTACATAATTCACTTACAGATCAGTATACCTTAAATTAAACATATTGCCCCACAACAATATCTCAATTTGTCTAATAGAAAATATTAGGAGTGGTGGAAACTGGAACTCTCCATTTCTCAAGGTGAATGTGGGAAGAAAGTAATCGCAGTAAAGCGTTAAAGAGTGTCTGCAAATATGAGAAAATATTACTCCATTCCCTTCTAAATTAAAAACATGGCATATTATTAAACTATTATATTCTATGTAATAGATTGAATACTTAGGAATTAAAAATTCCAAATCTTGGGGCACCTCATATTTAGCGGTAAGCG
Source organism: Trachelipus rathkii (assembly GCA_015478945.1). Lineage (NCBI taxonomy): Eukaryota > Metazoa > Arthropoda > Malacostraca > Isopoda > Trachelipodidae > Trachelipus > Trachelipus rathkii. The sequence goes on along the minus strand of JABUQX010083263.1, from coordinate 18,650 downwards.
TCTCGTGTGGATGACAACATACTTTAGTGTTGGACTACCACGTTACATCGTGTACAATCCACGACTAGTGCCATATTTCCAATCATTAGCCTCCTAGTGATTATGCACGTTTCCAATATATGGGTTTAATTGTAGGTAATATGCTTCAGAATACGGGGATGTCACGCTGATATATGTACTTGTTATTTCTGCACCAAGTTGCGATGAGAAAATTGCTATAGAGAGCGCTAAGGAACGATAAGGAGGCGATCAAGGGACACAAGAGTTAGGGACTAGTTTAGAGTATTATGGGCCAAAGGCGCTATATCCTTGTCGAGTCAAAGATATGTTATGCAGCGTTCCTTCATTGTACGAGAGAAGTTCGTGCACATATTTCTCTGCCACCACCACATGATTGAGAGGACTCGTGAAACTCCCTCATCTGTCAGGAGAAAAACACATTTCCACTGACAAAGACGGAGGGATATTAAACGATATACAAAGCACAGAATCAAATGAAGCGCTTGTGAGAAGACTCCTAATATGGATTATGAAATAGCGACATAGGTGCAATCTAAGAAAAACCTGACATGCATTGAGAGCATGGTTAAATCAAGCTATGAACTGCGATGATCTAGTTTGCGATCATCATTGTCAAAGAAAAAACAGGCAGAAACTAAGAAATGCAGTAGAGTATATTAGAGAAGGTTCTAATTGTGCCTATGAAAGAGAAGGAAACTACTTTATTATACCCTAGCTATATATACTGCCGAAGTGCAGGTGAAGAAGTGAGATTCCGAACGGCTTATTTTTCTATATTCGCGTTCGGCTTAATTTAAGTGTAATATGTACTGAAGTGGTAGAGCATTTATGAAGAGCTGCTTAGGAGAATCATTGCCTATACCCTCCCTGATCGTAGAGCTTGTGCGGAAATATTTGTGTGTGATTGTACTATCGTCAGAACTCATGCGCTTACTAAAAAAGAGCGAAGCTCTCTGCGCTTTCAGTTCACCTTTAAATAGCAAGAATATATGTAATACATTGAGGTGAAAAGAGTTATGAAACTCTTTGACAGTTCGGTCTTGTAATACAACAATAAGCATGAGTGATCTGAAAGGAACGAATAAAGTTCAACTAGATTCACGAAGTGAGAGTTAAGGAATGTTTCAAAGATTTTAGACAGGAATATAATTGAAGCTATAGGACGATAGTTAGAAGGATTATAACGGTTACCCTCTCCCCATGGTTGAACATATGCGAGCATCAGCATTCTAAGGGAAGGTTAGTATTAAGGGCATAGATATTAGGACGAACGAAGACGGTGCCAGCTCAGAGGGAACACTCCCTCAAAGCACGGAGAGGAGAGTGCATCCTAGGTCCATAACATATTCTAATATGTTGACAAGAGTTATTGTCAGGAATATAAAACTAGTTTTAGGTTTATCACTTTCTTCCATTAACAATTGATTAAAACCTTTGATATTATCCAAAATGCGGAAATACTTCGACAGTTTGGGCAAAAGCATTTTTATATTTATTTAATATTTCTATTAATTTTATTTGTTGACTAGTATGAAGATTGTTTAAGTCTAAATTTGATAAATCAAATAAATTTTCTTTATTCATAACATTAGGGGTATCTATGTCTTGGTCTTTTGCATGATAAATGTTTCCTATTAATTCTTTCTTATTAAGTATGACCATATGGTCAAGATAATTTACTACAGTGAAAGGTACTTGCAAATCTTTATTTATATTAGCTAAAGTATTCCCAACCCTTATGCCTTACATTCTAATATATATGTAATCAATAACAAATCAATGATAATTTTCTATTGAATAATACGATAGTAAAATACAGCATTTCATTTGGAATATATGCGTAGTAGATATTAAAAGTTATATATATAGCAACTTAGTTAGTGTATCTCCATAACAAGGATATTACTAAATTATTGTTATTTTTCCTATCGTAATTTAGTATAACAACTACATGCATGCAACTAGTAAGCTGTATTTAAGTTAAAATAAATCAATTTATACCTAAAAGAAAATCTATATTGAAGACAAAAAAGGAGTTTTTGCAGGTCATATTAAAATGAAACTAGTATATTATTCCTTACTCTTTGACCTCACTACATCAAAACATTGGTAGTTATTTGAAAAATTTTGTAATAATGACGTATTGAATAAAATTTGGTCCAGGTGATATCTCTCATATATGTATAGATTAGTAAATTCCCTAAGGACAGTTGGAAAGCTAAAATTTATATATAGTATATAGGGTATATATTAATATTGTATGAGTACTCACACAAATAAGGGAGCTATATATGATAAAGGACCTAATCACTTGATGAAAGTCATATTTGAATATATTATTTAAAAAACTCATGCTAATAGGATAAGATCCTTTATATAAAAGACATAACTGCGAGTTTCTAGGTCAAATATAATGGCCTGACAATACTATGAAGATACTATGTTTCCGAACTCTTTCGAAATTATAAAGCTATAATGTGATATGTAACATAGTCCCTTATAATAATACATCCTATTTCATTCACATCATTGGACTTTTACCTAACTTTATCTATATAGTAGCGCTATTATATAGACGTATATTGAGCATAATTATAATGGATGTGAGAGCTAATTTACCACCCAATAATATTATCTAGACAATCCGAAAAATAAATTTGGATTATTCAGTTACTATATTATATATTTAAGGTGGAAATTGAGTGATCCCTAAATAGTCTATGCTGCATGAACATATGTTGGCGGAACTTAAAAGTGATGTTCCTCAAAGACTAAACTAACCAGTAGAAAATCTTCAAAAATCTACATTTTAAATTGCAGAAGTAGGTATATATAGGTGAGTAAATTAACTTAAGCTTATCATTTTATAAAATTACTTAAATTTAATTATTTTAAATATTTCGTATTTTACAAAAAAAAATAACTGAGCCTTGTATACTAAATATACAAAAGGTATAAGCAAATTCGTGTAATATACAATTCAATGCAGTTATCAAAACTCCATAGAAATCAACACATTTTATTCATATTAACAGTGACAAAATAAAGTCAAATTTTGTCATCCAGTGTTATTCAAGGAGGGAGAGGAAGCTAATTGTTCACTCACTTTATCTATAATTACTTCTTATTTAAAAAACAAATTATTAATTTTCTATACCAATTTATCTATATCTCTACATTTTGGCTACTGTTTATAACTTCTTTACATTCTAATATATAAATGAACATTATAATAACTTATATTGATTTTAACCTCTTATCACTTTCATTAAATTCTATATCTCTTATATTTACATATTATATATATATATCTAAAATTTATCAAAATGTAACTTCTTATCAAATTTTCTCACATTTATCAATTTAACAATCCAATATTATCAAATACTTTCAATAATTTTTCATAGTCTATATATATATATCATATATTCTTTACTGTTAATTTTAAAATTTACCATATTAATGTTTATATATATTATAACATATTTATTTACTTTTTACTTGTTGCTTTGCCAGCTTTACTAATGCACTGTTTCATTTTAAATATTCATTACATTATTTATTTAATTTCATTTTCATTTAAAAATGGCCAATTCGCTGCGTACCTCAAGGATTAAGAGTTGTCACAGATTTATCAATTTTCTGTCATTCTATAAAATAAATAGGAAATAATAAATTTTTCAAAATGTCTACTATGTATTGAATTGGCTTTATTCACCAATTATTAGCCTTTAATAACTCAATACCATAATAAAAAATAGGTCATTTTAGTGTCGTTTAAAACTTCAGAAATGTCTGTAAAGTAATTCTCAAATGTTTTACGATTGTATAGAGGTCTCCTATATATAGCGTATCATTTAATTTACTGAATAATTAATATTTTAATATACAAAGATAGTGCATAATTATAATAAGGTATTGAATGTAATGTGAATTTTATAATATTACAATAACACCTTTTAACGAGTAATGTTACACCCAAGTTATCAACTAGTGGCAGCAAGAATTCATTTGTCAATTTGATCTGAAAAGGGGGATATAAAATATAAAAATAATAATAATATATAAAATATAATGTTATATATAAATTTTAATATAATTTTATTTAATTTTATTTATATTATTATATTTACTTATTTTATTAACGTTTTAATAATTAATACAAGCAATATTATTAGTTAATTTAATCTAAGTATAATTAAATATAAAAATTAATCTACTCATTTTCCATGGTTGAAATTAGTTATAATTACAATAAGATCATTAGTAGCTAATATAATTTTGAACTTAAACTTCACCTTATTTGCTGTTAGCTTTTACTTAAGTCACTTTACTGCAATAATCTTTTTTTTATCGAGGCTAAACAAATACTGTATTACTGTATTGTTTCAGAGTCAATACTTCAAGACATACTGATTTTTTTAAATACTTATTTAAATATATATAATATATACATACACTTTTAATTAGAAGATATAATAGTCAGTCACTAATTAACTCATTAGTTATTTCTTATATTGTGATTATGAGATCACATTCACTATCTCCAGAAATATAATTTATCATATATGTGCTGCTTCTCGAGTAAGCAGTCACATGACTCACTATTCTTATTGTTGAGTCTATGCGTTACTTTAGACTCATCTATCAAGTGAAATCTATAATTTCAGATATTTTAATACATCCCGAAACCTTAGACGAATAATTTAGGGAACTCGGAATTAGCGTCACATAAATTAAAGCTTATTATTTAATTAATGATATTTTATTAATATCACCCTCACTATAAGCACATATATTTCTCCTCATACTTAGCATATATAATATATATTTATGAATACAATATCTCAGGAGCAGTAAGTATTGCTTACGAAATTAAATGAAAACATATAATTACTTACCTAAACTTTCTAAGGTCGACTGAGATTATTTTAATGCTCTTGAGATTATAAATACTAAAAATTATCTTAATTTATATAATACCTATTATATATCATTTAAATAGTACCTATAATACTAATTTACTCTATAATCATAATTTTTTAGTTACTAAATTCTATAGCAAGGTTAGTTAGCAATAAACTGCCTTTTATTTATTTAAGGTACAGTATATACTTGTACAGTTTAGAGGTCATTTAGTGATTTATTATGTTATCTATTGGATATTATTGTTTTCTTTATTTACACCAGAAATGCCAGGCTTATTTTACCTATATATATTATATATCACTTTGTGGTTAATATTTATACATTTATGGTAAAACTCCCAAATTGATAGCCTAAGATAGGTATATAAGGTTGCATATATATATATTATAGTATGTAACTCACCCACTTACATACTATATATATATCTGAGAACCAGTGATTTATTATTATATTATTCACTGTACTAAAGAATTATTATTATGTCATAATCACTAATTTAATCATTTCTCATATTTCCTTAATAACACTCTTATCTACACTAAATTATCCAATATATAGAGGCTGATAGGTTTGTTTAGCATACTTTAATAAGAATACTAACTAATCATATCCCACTTATTGATTTTATATATTCTTCAACTCCCTCTGAAAATACAGTTGTCTAAAGACTTATGTTCCCGTATGAGCTCGAGAGATATTACTACATGCCTAATATTGTCATCCTAATAGTCACTAAATTTATTGCATTATTGAATTAAGGGTTATGATTCACACGTTCTTTATTGGGGCTATCACCCATTACATTTTTCAATATTGAATCATATATTACTTTATTAAATATTGTATAATGATATTTATAATTATATACAATACTTTTAAGTAAATATAATTTATGGTAGTTTAATACTCTATCAATAAATTCAGTACATAACTATGAATTCGATATATGGTGGATAGATGTGACATGATAGATAATATATATGGCAATTGTTTCTCAACAAAGAGAGTTGTCTATAAGCACAATAAAATTGTTATAAGTTTTTACTTTTATTTATTACATTCGTTAATGAGGACTAACAGTCTTGAGTGTATATTAATATACAGCTTCACTTACTTATTAGTTATTAACGCTCCTCTAAATATAGGCTGAGTTTTGTCCAATGAGAAGAGAAAAAATCGATTTTTTTATCACTTTATTTGCCCTCATTATAGCGTAACATATCTCCCTGTTAATTCCCGAATGAGTACCAATGGTATTCAGTGAGTTAGCGCGCTCTACCGTTAGCAAGGTTAGTTAGTGGTACTAAAGTGCGGCTAAGTGCATCTGTGCACGTTATTAATACATAAGTAGCTCAGGGGGCTATACATATGACTTTATTGCAACGTCTTATCAATAAGCCACAAAACAGGCCAGAATTAGTATTCTTGCGGATGCACTAATAACTAACCAAAGTATATATATATATTATAACCGCACTTATGTATAAGACATTGTAATAAGATAAGATACATGAACATTATTTTTCTAATGGATAGTGTATTTGTTTTTATGTGAACCAAACATATTGAAGATGTAAAATCTATGCCTGTATTGTTTGTAATAGTATTTTTAGTAAATTCATTGATTAGGTTATCTTGGGCATGTTACTTAGTTAAAGTGTAGTAGTATACCTATTATATAAGTGAAGTAGATCATAATTAATATTTTTTAACATTATTATTAAAATATATTCATGCAGAATGTGATATCTTAACCGCTTGCTAAGTCACTTTTTGAGGTATATATATCCCTATATATATCCATTTTTACCTCTAATGTAATTTGATGATTTAATGTTGCCAATGACCCAAGTGTTTTACTTGGCTCATGGCAATATCTTATATACAAAGACTAGTAAATATAGTCAATGATGATTTTCCCATTAATAATTTGTGGGATTAGTCATATTTATCATAATATTATAAGCTCCAATAAGATTATATTAGATTTCGTACTCTGCTTTAACTTCTTCGAAAAAATCCATATTTGTATCATCATCAATAAACATTCAAATAAATATATCAAAAAACCAAAGTAGTGAAATATCTATCAACATCTTTTAAGGGAGTTACTTTTACTTTTTTGTCATGAATCTCTATTAAGAAAGAAAAAGGTAGTTACTTAAATATTTACTTGGTTATTTATTATCCAAATATATTTTAAAGCTTTCATTGATTCAGGTAATTGACTCTTACACTTGATAATTATACAAAAAGCCATTTTTAAAATAGCCTATATAATGATATATTTACTAGACTTATAGTATATATATATTTTAGGGTGGAACGAGGTAACAAGAGTATTTACTTAAATCTAAAATACTTAGAAGTTGTGTTGGATGAAAATTCATCTATATTTATCTCCGAATTTTTGTCAACGGGAACTCGCAAAATGAATCCATATGTATATTATTGCAAGCCATATTTTAGTCTGTATAGTCCACAATACATTATGAGTGAGCAGCTCACTACGCAATGTGGAATGAGTGATATGATAGTCCATGCTAATACAGACCGATTCCGACTGGCGTTGATGAGAAATAGTTGGTAATATCAAATAACTCGAGATTAATATTATCGGACTGTAATGGAAGTGATTTGATATTAAGCCATATTGTGTCTCTAAATTGATATAGGGCCGTACATCATTCTATACATTGCGCACAAACCTTAGCTCATTATTCATATATCTATGCTCATGTTAACTATTATTATATATGTCTACAAATTGAACATTACATAGTACATTATTTGTTATCTATCGTATAATTATATAATTAGGTTCTGGAGACATATTTTAATATTGTTGTGAAAGCACCACTCTAATTATAGATTTAGATTATGCTGTTTCTCAAGGAAGAAACTTTACATTATTATTATTACTTCTTGTTTAGCTTGGGCGTGTTTTCATCAAAAAACAGTGTAACCTCGAGACGAACTATGAACACCTTAGGGTGTAGCGCACACTTAGTCGAATATTAATTACAAAATCAGAAAAATTAATATTTTTAATACTTTCAATAATGCTCTATATATAGTTACAGGTAATCCAACATTATAAGAAGCCGGATGGTTACGACACAATATAACTCACAAATAGAACGAGTAGATGTATATATTTCCCTGTGTCCTTATTTTTGCAAGTGATTTCAATGTATTTTAATAAGGGAAGAGAGTGACATTGCATCGTTTGCATTCTTTAATTCACTACAACGGCTTCATATAACACCATATATTTGTAAGAAAAAACAATTCCAAAAGTGCGTTATATAAGAGCTTTTATAATTTTCACTCACTCGCGACAAACAATACATTGATCCATATGATCACTACTACGTAAACTAATCTGGAATTGTATATCCTGATGCACAACACCTCAATGTGAATGCTCCCATTTAGGCCCTTTAACCACAATGAAATTGCATATCTTGGACAAATTACGTCATGTAATGCACGGTTTTCGTATTACCATATCCATTGCAGATCTATGTGCCATCTCATTCTAAAATACTATCATGCACATGATGTCCCATTTCTTATTTTTTAGCGTTATCGCCTATTCAACCAATCCTCCTATGACCAAAATAAGGCCATATCTGTCAAGAAAGATTAAAGGGTGTCAAAATGATGTTTATAAGTATAATTTTCAGGCCCAAATACTGAGTTCTGTGTGAGTGGGAAATGCAGTTTACTTACTGGAGAGATACAAAGACATTGCATACTTTGGATCATTGCAATTACGATAACGCACGGTCATTACGACACAATATATATAGCATATACCCCGATATGCACCCCTCCACTGTGTCAGCAGAACCTGAAGTGGTTAATTACCAAATATTCTGCCTGCTTTGGTGGCTTCGGTCGGTTGTTCAACTGTAGCGATTGGTGTTTGCAGTTATGTGCTTTCTCGTGACAATCTATTAGCGGTTCTCAGCCTAAATCCCCCTCTTCTGCCAATTCTGTCTCTCTACGAGTCTGCATGCAACGGCTATCTCCTTTCAGTGTGTGTGCGAGTTAGTGTTCAATTAATGTAAGGTACTTGGTCTTCGCCATTTCCGATTTATTTTATTATTACGTTACATTTGAAAACCTGAGAGAAGAGAGGTAATGCATAAGAACACTCAGAGGTTTGATCTTTATATTTTGACGCGTGAGCACTCAAAGATTACTTCTACTAGCATTGAAAATATTAGTTCACCATGCATATATTAGAGTATTGAGCATGAATTTCACATGGATACACTCCTAAATTCTCATATAATGTAAAATAACCTATGCTTGCTATTGCTCCAAACTACTCTCTTTCAAAACCTGACAGGTAAGAGGAAATCCTGCGAAACAGTACTACCTCCTCCCTTAATACTTATCATCAAAAAAGCTTTGCATTTATGTCACTTATTATCCTTGTATCGATCTTATACGATAGAACGACGTTACTCAGAAGAGTCTAATGAGCGAGATAACTTCATCGAGAGAGTCGATAAAGCCACATAGATGTATGGCCATTGTCCGCATGGTGTTCAGATGTTGAAACTACTATAGTACTTGTTAACTAATTATAGACTACAAATAGCGATCTTAACGAATTATTGTAAATGAGCTACTGCCTGAGACGCATTTGTCTCTATAATATTGGATGTGCAGTATAGGCAATAAATGTTCTATCATTGTACGCTACAGTTCTTTTATAGATTCAACCAGATCGTGGAAATATAGAATTAAATCCTTCAGACTTATTCTAAAGGGATAGGTCGCATTTTAATCTTTGGCCAATATATTTTCACATACAGCATCGGACTTATATTGACATTGAGATCGACTGCACCGTGATGATATTTGACATGTTATAAATCTTTCCTACTTTAAACGATAATTCATGCAGCTTAGTCTATACTTTGACAATTACATTAACAAAAATTACACACAAGATACCAATGTCTTTTGATACGATGTGTAACCCAAGCGCTAATTGTAAATTCGTGATTTATATACTTGGATTCTTGATGAACTTCCACGTTGAAGTTTTCTAGTATAAGAGCATCTCAATTTCGGCAGACTCTAGGTCATCTTGTAGCGCATTTACTTCTCAAGAAATTTATTCAGGTATCATGCTCTGTTTTCATCCACAAAGTTAACTTTAAGTACAAATGAATCAAGTCTCCGAAAAGTCATATCTCCGTTTTATCTATCGTTATGTAGCATAGTCTCTACGAGCATGTTTTCCACAAGGACATGAATATAAACGTGTATATTTCGTCCATGCTTCAACAACTCAATATAAATACAGCGTTGACGTTTAGTTAATTTGATATGAGGATACATCAGTTGTTGAGGTCACAGCAATGTCCATTAACTCTTTGTAACTTTCAGAGATTCCAGATTTCTACGAAAGCATCTCATAAGTGGACAATAATCCAAACTATGAACTTTTACATGTCAATTACCTTCTTAATATTCCACTAAGGTATATAGTCGCGAGAGCAAGCCCGATATTCTTAGCTATTAGAAAAAGATCCTGTAAGAATACTCATCCCTAAAGGTTCACTTCAAATGTTGATGTGTTTATACCCCAATATATGTCAAACACAATTGACACACGTCATAACCTAATTGAAGGCCATATCCGTTTGTTTAGAATGTGTAGGAAATGAGTTGCTTACAGGGTTACGTCACTTGTCTGCGAAAGTTTGCGAGTGGCGAAAAAAAAGCAATTCGATTCGAGGGGCGAATCGATTTCAAGATTATCTGAGAGAGAGTCAGGACAAGCCACAATTCTCAATTCACAAAGTCAGGCAGATTAACAAATCTATCAAAACAATTACAGCCATGGAGAGATATTGTATCATCCTTATGGACCCAACGTTTGCAGTGACTTATTTGTGTTGATTCTAGCCTATCTTTAGGTTTCCTTACTGTGTAATTGAGTGAATATAGTACGAGTGAGACTAGATATATGTGATCTCTAGAATAATGTGGCCACCACCAAGAAATTACAACAAATGCCGTACAATGTCGATACTGTTTATTCCTCGCATCCAATAGTACTTTTCAGTAACATATCCGTATCCTCTGTTTCTTCTATTGTGTGTATGCAACGGTTTTATCTCCCTACATTCGTTCCTATTCTATTTCGTAAGAGGTTGTGTAACCAAACTCTACACCTTACCGGACTCCTTCTCTTTGAGGTTGAATTTTTAAGGATTTGTGATTCGTTCCAAGAATGGTATGTTTTTCTCGAGAGTGGTTATGTGTATCTTTTAATCTTCTTAACTCTGATTAATAATCTCTTCTCTCTTTTTTGAGGATGGGTGATTTTATCTCTTTTGAACACGTTGTGTTGTTGTTAATTTTTACTGACCTGTTTTAGACAATTACGGGTGACTCTCGAACGATAGTCTTTTTGTGCATTTGGAATAGCTATGGATATTCGTTGTGGCATTTCTGTCAGATTACCTTACACCGATCCAACAACAGAGTTAATTTCTATTGGTTTAAAATTCCCTAACGCCACGCTTCATCCTTTTGCTATTAGATGGTCCAGGAAGTTCCTCGGTTTCTTGAGAGGTACAAACGTCCATTGGCAGCACATCCTCGAAATCTTCATCGCATGTGTTTTCCAACTTAATCCACTGCCCTCGTCTTCTTCATCATCAATCTCTATGAACAAAAGAAGAGGAAAGAAAAGGAGTTCGAAGGATTATTGGTTTCGTTGCTTATTCTGTTTTGTTATTGGTTTTTTTAAAAACTAAACAATAGAGAACCAAAGGACGTAAACGTACCTAGCAAAAGATCCATATTCAAGCAAAAATAAAAAAGAATCTCTACCTATGTCGAATAAACATTCTGCTTGAATTTTGGCTTATCTGTTTACATTTATTTTACTGTCTTATAAAGAGTATAACCTTTCATAGTAAGCTATCTTATTTATCACGCTTAACATTAGACCTAACCAAGCTGAGCAGATCTATTAGAGACGCTCTCACAGAAGCGCAGTATGGTATCAGAGCGGTGATTGTGCCAACCCTTTTCCTTGGGTTTAATGACACCATGATAAGTATCCACATCCTTGATATCTATCCTGTAAGAAGTATTGCTACAAAAATCAGATGACCCTTCCCAAGTGCAATATCTTTGAAATAGGAGACGAACGATTATCCAAAGCCGATAAGAGTGTCTTATCACATTCATAACCGTATAGGTGAAAAGAGCATCTGAAAAATCTACATATAATTGCTCAGATTCTTGGGTTATTCTCAGACAGCCTTTATATCGTGAATTAGAACTTTTTTTACCAGCGGTTACCTCGTTCTTTGATACTAATACTATTCATATTCTAGCTACAGCGTTAGAAGATGTTGTCATCACTAGATTATAAATTGATGCCATTTCGGCATTCTCTTCAATCACAATCTCTAATCATACTCAAACCTCTGATTTTTAAATGACCTGAGTGTGTTCGATCAGAGACTCTTTTCCCCAAATGAGAGCCAAAAACCAACACACAAGATTTACAACAATCTAGTCTTCCGATCTTTTATGCATTAAAGGTGATGTTACAAAGATCATGTACTTTAGAGTACCTTGAATATCCTCTTAGTGATATCAATGTTATGCCGAATCAGAGTTATACTCTTAAACATATAGTTTGTGCAGATATAGGGGATAAGACACTATATATATATTATATATATGTGAATCCGTATATACTCTCAAAACTTGACGATTGGATGGCAATTTACAACCGGTTAGGTCTAGCTTCAAAATTTAAGAGGATCGCGGGCTTGGAATGAAATGTAGAATATGCTCTGAATCTAAAACCATTGGAGAGACACTCTCTCTATATACTTTTTCTGGTACGATAGAGGCAACAAAGTGGCATATAGATCAAGACTGTACTTTGCGAGTTGGAGAGCTCATGTCTATGACCCCATTCTTTTGTTACATTTATATTATATTTTTATATCACTTACATAGTGTGTGAGAAAAATTAAAGATAGTGATTGTGATCTATTTCTATGAGATAACATGCGGGAATAGTTTGTCTGTTTCATATAAATAATACCTGAGTGGGTAAAAACATAACAATATAACATAATGAGAAGAATATGATATAATAGAGAAAAAAGTAATTATCTTTCAGGCTTAACTGATTTATCTGCATGAGGAAAATGCATTCTCAGTTGGGAGGAGGATCGTTTTTATAAATTAAGCAATGTGTAGTGGAGAATCTGAAAGAACATGTCTGATTCTCAAAGAACAGTGCACAATCCTATAAGATCTCATAAAAGTATTCATAAAGTTCCTATCACTCAAAAAACAGGATAAGACAAATGGATAGAGGAGACTGCCCATAAGGATGTAAATATGATGAAGAATAGCAATCTCAACATGTAGTCATATATAGGACTGCAGGGCTATATACGCCACAATAAAGGAAAGAGTAGAATATAAAATAAAGAGTATTGAATAAAAATGAAATAATATAGAATATCACTATAACAGATCATAAAATTAGTAGAGTGAAAGCAGATTGTATAATAAATACTGTAGCCAATCTATAGATGAGACAGAAATGAAAAGATCTCGACGTGGAATAAAAATACAATAGAATGACGAGGATGGCTCTCGAGAATAGAAAACGTATCCCACAAACTGTTCCCCTTAGAGACTCTCTAGTCTCCCAATCACAAGATAAGCAGCGTTTATCGAGCCGGTGTACTACTTAATTCTAGCTTCTGTAACACTTTTTTCAGCGGCATATTGTGATTCACATGTGACAATCTTGTCACATCTCTGGAACTACATAAATATAAATAAAACTATAGCGCTTTTATAAACATCTCTGAGTGATAGGGATCGATCACTTCGTGGGGTCCCGTTGACCCAAAAATTCATCTCAGTTTCAATTTTTTTTCTTACGGTCAAGAATATTATATAAATTCTATATATATTTAATAGTTTAATTACTGTAGTATAAATTTTTAATTTTGTAAGCAATAATGGATTTAATAGATATTATTTTATAACGCCTAAAAATAAATAACGTAAACTATAACGACTGAGTCAGTGAAATAATTTGCAGGATATATATTGTAGTTCAGGTGAAAAGTCAGGGGAATAATTCAATATCTAAAAATTCAAAGTGTGTAACCCTATGTATTAAATATATCAATACATTCTAAATAACCAACTATAATGATAATTATAATTACAATAATATCTCATTATTACATATAATCTCGTGTTACAGTGGATCTAATTTTAACCCATTGCGATATGAGACTGAATTAATCCATGTATTGTTTTCGAGAACATACAGTCGAAATAGATTAACTTTAAAAACTATATGTACTCTTTATTATTATATTACACTAGTCTTTTTTGATGATCATATCTCTATCATATAAAGTATGAGAAGGGAAATAAAAAAATATATTACTTATTAACTATAAAATAAATTTTCATTCCAGTTTTGTGATGACGCATATTAATATAATATGTATTATATATATATTATTAAAGTATACCTTATATATATTAAATAATATATATTGTACTCACAATCATTTAATTCCACTAAACTAAGTAATAATGTACTACTATAATTAATCATTTTATTATATTATAATATATTACTTTACTAAGCTGAAGTATCTCCTATTAGATATGATATTAATTAATGAATACCTATAATGATAAGTACTCTTTAAATATTATTTATATAAGTATAGTTAAAAAATAACACCTAATAAATATAGTTTATTATTATCATTTAGCCATATATATTAATGAAATAATAATCATTTAATAAGGATTTTAATTACATAGCAATATATATATATTAGTAAAATACGAGTATAAATATATGATAATTAAAGTTTCATTTCATATATATTTAATATTTATTTGAATGTAATAAAAGTATAAAATACATAATTTATTAGATTTTTAGTTGAACTATCATCTAGTACTTTCTATAGTAATTTAATCATACTATATACATAAGTATATATATAATATATATATGTTAAGTAGATATAATTCAATACTATTCGTAATTTTAACATAAGCAAATCGCTATTCTTGTATAATTACATTACTACATAAAATACTAATACTTTTTACTTATTTAGATAAGATGGATTATAGGAGTTACCAGCACATGCCTCATACATAAATACCAAGTTCCAAATACATCCATCTACCTTCTATCTGTAATACAAATAGATTAATCATTAAAAAAATATATAGATATATAAAATAAATACACTATAAATATGGTTAAATAGAGTGTTATGTGTTTACACAACATATTAAACTTCTTACCTTTTTCAGAAGTTACATTTTTTTGTTTGGAAATCTTATATTGATTAATTGGAAAGGTGATGGATCTGGGGAAAGAAGGAAAGCGATGATGATTTTGGATAACATTTTTGGAATATTTATCTTTTTGAGACAATTATTTCTATGTGACTATGAGCTTATAGATTACTAAATAAAATAATAGTTATATATACTTTAATGAATATATTAAACATCCATATTTAATAAAATTAATTCATTATATATCAGGGTAATATTATTAAACTTATTATCGCATCTAAACCTTTCCTTAATACCCTTAGTTTAAATGAAGCTTTTATTCTCAGTAAATGATATATATATATATATATATATATATATATATGTGAAATAACAAGCCTACATAATACCCATAATATAACTGTATTTTCCTTACTTTATCCTTGTGACTATCTTGATCTCACTTCGAACTCTAAGTCATAAGGAGTGCTTCACTAGAGGCCACTATAAGTGTCGCACGTTGCATGGGTATTCAAAGCGCATTTCTTTAGGGAATGAAATATGTGAAAGCGATTATCAGTTTTTCCTATTTCAATCGATATTCATTCTATACTCATCCCCATCTAATGTCTGATTCTCCAGTGATATGGGCAATAAATATCCATGTCTTCCTAAAACGAGGCACTCCTCTCTCTCCAGTCTCCTCATTTTCCCCTCGATCTTTATTTCACTCAATTGGCCAGTGCCTTTTATCCTCACCCTTCATCTCCGTCTCCCTTTCTACTATGCAACTACTCGACCTTATATCTTTATTCGAGAATACCCATGTTCACTGGCCGCGAGACATCTGTGCTATATAGCGCATGTAAGACAACAACACCTCAGAATGCTTAGGTTATACGTTCTACTACGTACCAACTAATAAATTACATTGAGATTCAACTTCACAGTCACCTCAGCACCAACTCTATCCCTAACCACTCGTTTATTCCACTCTACCACTTCCTTACAACTCACGAAATTCCCACTATCGTCATCCTTCAACCACCTTTCATTTCCTAACAGAGTGCGATCCTTTTTTGTCCACCCTTGTTTTAATCCTTCCCAGTTCGCTTTCTCTCACTAAATATCCCTCTCTTAGGTTGCATACCAAATTGGTTGTATAAAAGCATTACTATACTCTAAATAATCTTCACTCTTTTTTCCCACTACTTCGAGAGTGCCCTCTCACGTCACGAATACTCAACTTCATAGATTGGAAAAGTAGTAATGCAGACGCGCACTCAGGTGGTCTTGGACGTAAATAGACCGCCAGATGATTCTCTTTTTTTGTAAACTTTTCTTTGATCTCTGCGACCAACTTTCCTGTTTGAGCTAACGATAGTTTTAACCTTAAGACCTTGACCTGTATTTGGGCCTTTACCTTATTGTAGGCGCGTTGTTTACCTTTGTGGCCTTGACCTTTTTCTTTCGACTTCACCTCTTGGTTCTTTCCATGGGGTCATTTGTTGGGGCGCCACGGTATTTTTTGAGAACCCGGATTTTTGATAGAACTCCGGATTTTTTTGGTAGAACCCATGAGCGAATCTTTCATTAGAGAATCACCGTGATTTTTTTGAGGAAAACCTCCTAATCCTTTTCCAACGACCAAAACACTATTGGAGCTACTTCCATGGTCCGTTCATTTTGTTTGGCCCCACGGTATTTTTGAGAACTCTCCGATTTTTGAGGCCTAACCCGGTTTTTTCCGATATTCTCCCCTGGATTTTTTGAGAATAACCGGATTTTTATTTGCTGACGTAACCCTTATATATTTTTTGAGGATACCTCTAATTTTTTTTTAGCATACCCTAATTTTTTTAGAGAACCCTATACTTTTTGGCGCCACAATATCCCTTATAATTTCTCTGAGATCTCAACCTCCTTCATTAATAAATTGTTAACGCTCAATGGCTTACTCTTCTATTTTTTAAGCATACCCTTGCGTGTATAGAAGGGTTGCGTAATTCCAATGAAGACGGTTTGTTCAAGTCAAAGCTAACCGTTTGTAACGTTTAACCCCATCTCACTATAATTTTTTCGAACTCTAACCCTTGGTCTTCTCAACTATGGGTCTCTACATTGGTGTGTTGACCCATCCTTAGGTATTTTTTGGCAACCTCAATAATTATTTTCACTTTCTTGGCAACCCTAATTTTTCTCCGGGTGCAACCCTAATTGTTGGTGACTAACCACTTCGTAAGAAAAGGGTTGGCGAGCTTATTCTAAGACTGAGTGTTGTCTGCTTATATGCCATACACTTCTTATGTTCCTACGTTATTGTCCTCTCCACTATTTTTTTTTATCGAGGGCAATTCCCCCTAATTGTTCAATATGAGGTCAAAATGGTCTATGTGTCCCACTTATTTTTCGTTTATATTTTTTGAGATTTTAACCTTTATGGGTCTTTAGCCTCGTTGTTTTTTCTTCGAATGAGATATGTGAGTACGCTTTTGATTTGAAACGCATGCGATTGTATGTGTCTGGCTAACTCTGACCAACAATTAGCCAAGATAGAAACCATGGAGGTCATTTCTTCTGCCTCTACTCTTAAAGTCCTAATATAATTTTTTACATAACAGCCATCAGACTACGTGTGTTGCATTTAAACAATACCCGTACAACATATATTACGATCCTAAAAAACTAAATAGGCTACGCAAATAGAATTACTGAGACCAATTGACCCAACTTGAAACATCACTACACATCTGTTGCGGACGTATGCGCACTCACACACACAACACACACACTACACACACACTTATCACTTTTTCGATATACCCAACACTACGGCATTATCCATGGACACTTACATTTACCCATAGACACTACATTTACACTTTATACTCACGTACAAACACACTGCCAATCCTTTGGTCGTCCATGCGTCAATTTTGACCCACGGTAAGTATGTTTTTGCAGCTCTCCTGGATGGGATTTAGCCCTTTCACCTATATTGTTGGTTGAATGAATAGAAAGCGCTCCTACACTCTATTCGCTTTTGGAACACCCTATTGAAGATTTATCTGCCGTAGACCCTTTCTATAAGTTTTATTATTTATAACACATTGGTGTCCGTCAAGATTTTCTGCCCCAATCTGCTAACTTGGTATAACAGGCTTAGAGATGTAGTTCTCACTGATAGATCATCACTTATATACAACAGTATCTAAGTGATGATTATTCTACCACTTTCAGTGTACATAAAACTCTTCTTTATAGTGATTTAAGCCTTTATTCTAAGCAGGATGAGTGCCAAAGGGGGTACAAAGTGCCAGCTGTGTTGTGAAATGTAGCCAAGAGTTTGTGATTAA
>JABUQX010083262.1:22500-24483 GCA_015478945.1 Trachelipus rathkii | reverse complement strand
CTTCATGTGGACTTATGTAAGTTTCCGTATAGTATGGGGTTCAATTATCTGCTTGTGTTTATTGACAGATTTAGTAAGTATCCCTTCGCCTACCCTCTTAGGCAGGCGACGGTCGACTCGGTGTTGAATGTGTTAGTGAGCGAAATTTTTCCGTTCTGTGGCTCAATAAAAAGACTCATCTCAGATCGAGGAAGCCAGTTCACTGCCAAATTATTTAATGACGTATGTAACCTACTCGGCATAGATAAGATCTTCACAACGGCTAGCTCACCAAACGTAAACGGCCAAGTTGAAAATTTGAATCAAGCTCTCATAGTGACTCTAAGGTGCATGATTAATGATAGGGAAAATGAAGGGTTAAAATGGCCTGAAATTTTGCCTTGGGCACTATACTGTTTGAGAATTAGTCCTCTAAATGACCAAGGGGTCACCCCCAGTGTGCTTATGTTCGGCCAAAATCTATCAGTGCCAGGAAGCTTGTTGCAGAAGGAGGCACTCAGTGCCACGGTCAGTCAAAGTGCTTATTTGAAGAAACTAGTGGCTTTAATGCGTAGGCCTCTGGCACCACAGGTTGTATATAAAAATAAAAATATATTTGTTCCGAAAGATCTCCACAAGGCAAGGGCCGTGTTAATAAGAAATCAACAGTATAATGTAGGGAAACTGACAGAGAGATACTCGGGACCTTTCAAGGTGCTACGGATAAAAAAGAATAACGTTTATATTTTGAAGCATGGGAAAGAGGCAGTAGAAAATTTAAGAAATGTAAGAATTTTTCATAACATAACCGACAGGGACGCTGAAACCCAAGAGAAAAATAAGGTTAAATAAAAAAAAAAAAAAAAAAAAAAAAAAAAAAAAAAAAAAAAAAAAAAAAAAAAAAAAAAAAGGGGGGGGATTTCTTAGTTCTGCATGCAATTCTTAGAGTTAGACAGTAATTAAATTGATACTTATCCTTCAAAAAAAAAAATCGTCTTCTTTCATCTATCTAATGCTACGGCCCAAGCGCATGCTGCCAAACACTAATAGTAGTAGAGAAATTCCCGCGTGTTCTTTACAAAATGTCACAGGAAGGGTCTATGATAGATGAATTGAAATAGTCAAACCCCCGAGGTGGGAATTAAGGAGGTCTTTTATGTATTTTATAACAATGTATTGTAAGAATAGAATTTGTGTTTCGTAATAATAATGTCAAATTATTACTCAAAAAAAAAAAAAAAAAAAAAAAAACCTTGTGAGGGCAGGATTTCTCCTTGCCTCACAATAATTATGTACACCTCTCATAGTAGCTCTGTATATCAAATTTTACTATTAATTTTATTATATATGAAAAATATTTAACAACCTTTTGTATGGCACTATTTTTGTGAGAGTGAGTCACTGGACGGTGACGCTCAAGGAGAATGCCTGGCATCCGAGAAAAAATAAGTCAGTAAGACCTCATTGTTACAAGAAGAGAGGTCGCATTAAGCTTCGGCTCGTTAAAAGACCGGAGAATTGTGTTTTGATTATAGAAATTATAGTGTTAGCTTTCACTAATCTTGTTAATGACTGTGAACTGGCCCATTGTGTTAACTAATGAATTGATTGCATTTAAATTGTTCTTGATTTGATACCATTATTACCATTCGATTGCTTAAGTTAAAAATAAAAATAACAGATTTAATTATTCCTTTCATCGTTTCACTTTATTAATTTTTCAAAGGGTTGATACATATATATATATATATATATATATATATATATATATATATATATATATATATATATATATATATATATATATATATTATATATATATATATAATATATATAAATATATATATATATATATATATATATGTTAATATATTATATATATATTATAATATAAATAGTATAGAAGTAGTATGGTTATATTACATATTATGTTAAGTTATATATATAGTACATATATATATATATATTATAATATATATGGTTATATATATTATTACATATATA
>JABUQX010083262.1:10000-17500 GCA_015478945.1 Trachelipus rathkii | reverse complement strand
GCTGTCCAATCAGAAAGTTAATATTTATATAAAAGTTCGTAGTATTACCTCAGATAGAGATAAGGAAACAAAGAACCAGTTAGAGGCAACATGGACCTATCGAGACTGTCCCAGTCAACTAAATATTTATCAAATACATGCCCATGCGACAAACACAACCTACACCACACCCTAAGGCCAGTCAATTTCCTAAACAAAGGTCAATATAATATATACGCCAACTACTACCAAAAGTAAAATCTTTAGCTAAGGTTCATGCTAACCACAATACAAGCTTTAATAAGTTTATTATGATACTGGTAGCTACAACATGCGGTTTACTTTAATAACTAACTAAAAACCCGCCATTTTGGCTACGTCAGAATATACTATATGATGCACAAACAATCCATATACCTATCCAATCTTTTCTTTAATGTTGCAAGTGAGTCACACTCAACAAACTCCTGCGGGAAACCATTCAAAAATTTTAAACACTATTACAGAATGAATCAAGGTTACACGTCTTCCTACATTTCTTATTGTGTCCCCTAGAAAAACTGTCCGTGGTAAATATCTTATAGACTTGTATCATGTTCCCTATGACTGGGAGAATTTGAAGGGGGCATAATGGCATATGCGGACGATCTGCCATGTTGGAGCGAGAGAGAGGAGGCGATTCGAGAGGTGGTGGAGTTGTTTGCGGAGAAGTTGGAGGAAGCAGGGATGAAGATGAACATACAGAAGACAGAAATATTAACAGTAACCGGAGGAAATGAGGAGGGGATGAGAATGATGGTGAGAGAGGAGGAGGTGAAGGCGGTAAATACCTGCAATTATCTCGGAGGGTGTTTTAACAGAAGGGGAGGAAGTGGAGAAGAGATTACGCGCAGAATGGAAAAGTATGGATTAGTTATGAAAGTGGTATACCCTATGATGAAAGATAGAAACGTCGGAATAGAGGTTAAAAAAGTGATTTTTAACAGCATACTGACTCCCACACTGCTGTACGGAGCGGAAACATGGACAACAACGAAAAGAGAGGAGAGTAGAATACAAGCGGCGGAGATGAGAATATTAAGAACTATGATTGGAAAGAGTAAGAGAGGCAGAATAAGAAATGAAGTTATTAGAGAAGATATAGGTGGGAAGAAGATGACACTGAAGATGGATGTGGGGAGATTGAGATGGTGGGGACATCTGGAGAGGATGGAGCAAGAGAGAATGCCGAAAAGAAGATGGGAATGGACACCAGAGGGCAGAAGACCAAGGGGAAGACCGAAGAAGAGATGGGCGGAATCGGTGGAGGACTCTGGAAAGATGTCAGCTACCAAATATGAGAGCTAAGAGAAGAGGAATAGTGCAGGAGAGGGACGTCTGGAGAAAGATGCTTGCGCGGCTGACAGGATGAAGAATCCTTCCTGGGAGAGGAAAAAGAAAGAAAGAAACATATTACATATATATATACATATAGCAGTTATATGTTATTGGCTATTGGTTGGCTATTGGTTATTATATATATTATATATATATATATATATATATATATATATTATACATATATATATTACAGCTGATTTGACTGGAATGCCCTATGAATGTTATACACACTTAAAAGTCACTTTTTAATTTTAAAACAATACATAAAATCGAGTGTTAACACAAAACATCAATACACACAATTACACATATTTATTTACATATCTAAATTATATTAAATTCCACTAGCTTTCGCCGCCATAGTAACGGCCTCCTCAGGTGGGATGTTGAACAGAAAAGAAGCTCCTGCGTTAAAGAAGAGTGTGAAGTATGAAACAATTTTTCAGTTGGATGGTTGTTGATGATCCAATTTTTTATCGATATTCTTGAAAAATTTTGTACTTTTCATCATTAAATTTTGTGTCACGTCTATATTCATTTCACCTGCTATTTTATTAAAGTTATTACTATTTACAATGCAATATGATTCTATCATTTTCCTCTTGTTATTATCTGAGACATTAATGATGGGTTCCATGTTATTGATATTGATTTTATGATTAAACGTCGATCTATGATGCGTAAGTGCTGATTTCTGCTTACTGTATGTGAGATCGTATTTATGCTGGTCATTTCTTCTTTTAAAGTCAATTGTCTCTCCCACATAAATACTTCTACAGTTATAGCAAGGAATGCTATATATACATTGAGAATAAGGGCTATTTGCAAATTTGTTAGGTTTTAAAACTTTTTTAAGGGGTAGGGCATTCGATGGGGTGGTAACGATACTCTTCGGAATAACCTTCCTGATGCATTTTGGTAGAGGATATGGGACAGCCAGATAGGTGGTGTTTTCTTTAGGTAACTGGTTATGAGAGTGGTAGAAATTTGCTTTTGCTTTCTTTAAAGCTCTATTGATTATGGAGAGAGGATATTGTAAATTCTTAAAAGTGTTAAATAAAAAATTGATTTCAGTCTGTAGATTTGAGGGAGAGACAATTGACTTTAAAAGAAGAAATGACCAGCATAAATACGATCTCACATACAGTAAGCAGAAATCAGCACTTACGCATCATAGATCGACGTTTAATCATAAAATCAATATCAATAACATGGAACCCATCATTAATGTCTCAGATAATAACAAGAGGAAAATGATAGAATCATATTGCATTGTAAATAGTAATAACTTTAATAAAATAGCAGGTGAAATGAATATAGACGTGACACAAAATTTAATGATGAAAAGTACAAAAATTTTCAAGAATATCGATAAAAAATTGGATCATCAACAACCATCCAACTGAAAAATTGTTTCATACTTCAGACTCTTCTTTAACGCAGGAGCTTCTTTTCTGTTCAACATCCCACCTGAGGAGGCCGTTACTATGGCGGCGAAAGCTAGTGGAATTTAATATAATTTAGATATGTAAATAAATATGTGTAATTGTGTGTATTGATGTTTTGTGTTAACACTCGATTTTATGTATTATTTTAAAATTAAAAAGTGACTTTTAAGTGTGTATTCATAAGGGCATTCCAGTCAAATAAATATTAGAAAAAATAGAGTCTGAATTCTATAAATATCAAATATATATATGGTGTATATATATATAAAAGCATATTATATATATATATATATATATATATATATATATATATATATATATATATATATATATATATATATATATATATATATATATATATGTGATGGAACAACAGACACTTCAACTAAGAAATCTTCACCAACTACAAATATGTTTCCCTCATTTCTATTAATAAAACATATACTCTTAATTTGCTTTGATTAACTATTATTTTTATTATTATTAAAAATTATAATTAAGAGACTTAAGTCATCAAAAAATTTTGATAACTTAAATAATTTAGGGAAGGGGTCTACGGATTATATATATATATATATATATATATATATATATATATATATATAAATATATATATATATATATATATATATATATATATATATATATATATATATATATATATATATATATCATATATATATATATATATATATATATATATATATTAAAATATATTAGTTATATATGTATATATATATATATATATATATATAAATTACTACATTACTTAGTTACATGAACTTCCATCTAATATCATCTACTCATTGAATGATTAGTTCTTAGAAATAGAATAGCATCTGCCAGGTTCTCCTTCATTTTTCCTCTTTGGTATGTCTGATTTTATAATGCGAAGAGCAGAAAAGCAGTTCCACGCTAACTTACGTTGGAGGTAGGCAGTAACAGTAATTTCAGCTTCTTGTACAATGTCTTGATATTTCTTCGAAGTTACATAAAAATTTTTCAACTTCTTTCAGTGCAGCAAAGAAATTTTTATTTAAAATTATGGAATATTGTGTACAAGGATTAGAAAGGACCTTGATTTTTCTTGAGCCAATCGACGCTTTCGACTAAGCTCTTCAATATCTAGAAGCTTTTCATACTAATCTTTTGAACTTTCTGAAGAATGACTTGAGAAGGTAGTAACAGAGATAGTTGTAGTTTTATCACTTACAATATGTTTAGATGCATCCTTTTCTTCTTGAACTTCCTTGCAACCCTTTAATACAAATGGCCACATTGCAAAGCAGATTTAGCTTTTTGTTGTTCGTTCTTCAGTTAAGCTTACCCTGTAGATTGGATCAGTATAAACAACAGCTGGTATAATATCATTGTCAATGAGAGAAATTTCTCTCTTCGTACCATGGAGTCTTTTATTCCTTCAGTATCTTAAATATAGATGGTATAAGGTTGAAGGTTGAATTCATTAGAATATAATCCAAATTGAAACATAAGGTGCTGGTTAAAAATCTTCGAAGTTTGCAATTGCATTTTGTGATGTGGAAGTCGAAAGTCAATAAACTTGCATGAAGTGATTGAAGTTATTCACAGAGTCACAATTTATAACTTTGTCAGTTTAAAAATTTTCCGGACTCCAACTCCCTTATCTTGAAAGCTACCGACTGACTCCGACTCGACTCGACCTTTGAAAATTACCGACCTGACTCGACCTGACTCCACCCTCTTCAAAATTACCAACTCCGACCCACCCGACTCCACCCTCTTCAAAACTACCGACTCCCCGACTCCGCGACTCCGACTCCGACTCCGACTCCGCAACCCTGTTAGTAACAGCAACTGCTCATAATCATGTTGAAAATGTGATGTTTGTTTATAAAGATTTTCGAGCAAACAACGATGAAACATTTTCAAATATTTTGGAAGTTGCAACAGAACTACTACTGCTTTCTGGGAATAAAAAAATTAAACTTTTTCATTAGAATCAATGTAAAATCAAAAGGGCAATTACAATTTCTATTCTTGATGATTTTTTCAAAACAGTTAGAGAGCAAGTTCGTGAACCAAGGCCGTAGTCAAAGGGGGGGGGGGGGTCTAAACCCCCGAAATTAATTTAAATATAAATTTTTTTTGATGACTTGAGGCTCTTAATTTTAGTTTAAAAAAATAATAACAATAATAATTATCAAAGAAAATTTAAGTATATATTAAGAGAAATGAGGAAAGCACGTTTGTGATTCGAGAAGAGTTCTTAAGATTAGTGGTTGTTGTTGAAAGCACAAAAGGATTATCTTTAGTGAAGGCAATACTACGAATGTTGAAATAAATTATGACTCTCTGATTGACAACGAAGTGATTGTGCCGCAGTAATAAAGAAATGTTTTATCTAGACGTGTTCAAGCTGTCAAAAAATATTCAGTCGCATTGGATGTTAACTGTTATTGACATTTATATGGAGTACAACACATTGGAAACTTTACAGCACATTGAATGCAACTGGACACTATTTTAGTTTACCAAGTTGGAAATATTTTAATGAAAAAAATAGAAAAGATTTTCCGAGGAACAAAATAAATAAAACTAACACGAATGTACATAACAAAGTGGATGGAAAGTTATGATAGAATGTTACGATTTAAAGAGTTTTTTTAAAGAGGTTTTTTAAGAGTTTTTTTAAAGAGTTTTTTTAAAAAGGTTTTTTAAAGAGTTATTTTTAAAGAGGTTTTTAAAGAGGTTTTTTAAAGAGTTTTTTTAAAGAGTTTTTAAAGAGGTTTTTTAAAGAGTTTTTTTTAAAGTAATTGCTAAAGCTTGTTAGAACTAAGTCAGACCAAGATATCGAACGTTTTCTTCAAAGCATCACAAAATCTTTGAATTTATAATCACGAACTAACAGTTGGTAGTTTACACTCATCAATTTTTTGTTCTCCTTACTCTTCCATGATGTAATACTTTGCAGTCTTCATCATTAATGAAGGCAACTTCTCTTAATGATTTTAAAAGTGTGATGCTTGTTTTCAGAGATTTTCGAGCAAATATCGATGAAAATTTTTCAATCATTGTGGAAATCGCAACAGTACCTCTTCTTTCTGCTAATGAAGAAATGTATTACGATAAAAAATATACCAATTTCAGTTCATTTCCTTGATGATTTTTCAAACCAGTTAGAGAGAAATTTTGTTAGCCACAAATCCATACTTAACCACTCTTAGAAATATGATTCCATCATAATCTATTAAAATGTTTACGAACTTAGCAAATAAACTTGATATATACAGTCACATTGGATAGTTAGAGATATTAACATTAATCTAGCACACAATGTGCACTCCAGAAAGATATTTTATCTACTCTGAAAAGGCTCAAAATATCTTTCTCAATTTTTCTATAATTTTCAATAATTTTCCATATATAAAATATCTTTTCTTTTTTGTACATTGAAATTACTGCCAATGATATAGGTTATCTATATTATTTCATTTGTAAGTTTTCAAATAATATATTTTATATATTTATATATAAATATATATAAATTATATTATATATATATATATATATATATATATATATATATATATATATATTATATATATATATAATTTTTATATATATATATATAATAATATATATATTACATATATTATGTATACTATATATTATATTTATATATAAAATATAATATATAATATATAATATATATATATATATATATTAATATATATATAATATAATATATTATAATATATTAATATATGATTATCTATATATATAAAAATGGATATATATATATATGATATATATATAGACTACAAACAATATAGATATATATATATATATTATTATATATTATATATATATATATATATATAATATATATATATATATATATATATATAATATATATTATATATATATTATATATATATATATATATATATATTCTTAAAAATTCTGGCTACGGCCCTATATGCAGGGCTGCGGAGCCGGCAAATTTTTTTCCGGCTCCGACTCCGGCTCCGGCTCCAGCATTTTAAAATTATTCCGGCTCCGGCTCCGGCTCCGGCTCAAGCATTTTAAAATTACCCGGCTCCGACTCCGGCTCCGGCTCCGGCATTTTAAAATTGTTCGGCTCCGACTCCGGCTCCGGCTCCGGCTCCGGCTCCGACCCCTTGTTATAATTCCTTCTCCATTTACAGTCATGAAATCATTAATTCTGATACAAAATTTTGAGGGTATGATGAAATTAAATGTTTGTTAATAACATCTTTATTAGCTTAGAATTTAAAACTTAGAAAATATTTTATAGAAAATAAGAATTTTAAGAAATACAGAAAAGGAATCATTCACTTTCTTCCTAAATTTTAATATAATTTCTCTTTGAACGATGAACTGCCTGTACAGTTACGTAATATAATTTTATTATTTTTTTTCCTAAAAAGAAAAAAAATCATATTTTAGATTCATCCTAAAGTTTAAAATAATTCCTCGTTGAACTATGAGCCTGAACATATATAACATAATTTTATTCAAAACAGATTTTATATATGAATATATATATATATATATATATATATATATATTATAATAAATAATATATATAATATATAAAATATATATTATATATATATATATATATATATATATATATATATATATATATATATATATATATATATATATATATATATATATATATATA
>JABUQX010083261.1:0-5000 GCA_015478945.1 Trachelipus rathkii | reverse complement strand
TAGTGTATTATATATATCATATAGTTAACGTAATATATATATTATATATATCAAATATATATATATATATATATATTAACATTACATATACATTACATATATATATATACTATATATATATTATATATATATATATAGTAATATATATATATATTATATATATTATATATATAAATATATATATATATATATATATATAAGATTTTTATACCTAAAATTGTAAAGTTGAGTAAATAAACTTTTAACAATTTGTCATATGTTAACAAATGAATATTTAAATTAATTAAAAAAAAACTAATTAGCTTATTAAAGTTTAAATTAAATTAAATTATTAATTAAAATTACATTTATAGATTATTAATAAAAACATAATAAATATAATAAATAATAAAATATTATTTAATTTAAAAAAATAAATAATAATTTGTATATAATAATTGATTGAAATAAGATATATAAAAGTAATATAAATTTGAATAATTAAAATGATACATTAGGCATGAAGATAAAATACATAAAATCTAATATGGAATAAATAATTAAATGATATACAAATGATTGAAGTAACCATTATTCTATAAAATTATATCGATATAAGATGATTTAAAATGGTACATAAAATAAATTAAATTAATTTATAATAATAAAGAGTAATTAACATAAATAATCGCAGATTTTATAAATAAATTATATAAAAAATAAAAAAATATATATTGTTAAGAGCTATTAATTGCTAGATTAAATTAATTTTAAATGATTTATAAATAATAAAATATATTTTATAAAATAATATATAAGTGGGTAATTTAAATGATATATAAATAATAAAATATAATTATACAGAAAAAATAAATTAATTGAAGAAACAAATAAATTAACAAATAATTAATAAATTAATAGATAATAAAATAAATTATATGAACACATATAAAACAAATAATTTAAATCATAAATATACTCATCAGCTCCCTCTTCGATTGACACCGATCTAAACTTAGATAGTTAGATAGATAGATAGATAGATAAAAAGTATCTCTTTATATGCCAAAGATGCTTAGATAGATAGATAGATAGATAGATAGATAGATAGATAGATAGATAGATAGATAGATAGATAGATAGATAGATAGATAGATAGATAGATAGATAGATAGATAGATAGATAGATAGATAGATAAATGCTTTAGATAGATTGCTTTTACATATGACAGCATAGATAGATGGTGAGATAGATAGATAGATGTGAGTGATGATAGGATACGATAGTATTAGATTGACTAGATTAGTAGCCATAGATGAGATAGATAAGCATCGCAGCTTGTGAATAGATCATAGGAGTAGATATAGAGTGCGCACAGCGAGCTCTCTCTCTCCGCACTATTTTCTCAGACAATGTTCCTTCCGTTTCTTATCATTCATTCTTGCGTACAATAAAACATAATTACATCTCTCCTTAATTTTCTGTTCGTGTGTATAGTTGTGCGCAACCATTCATAAACAGCACTTATAACAATAAGCTTTCTTCTCGGTGTGAGTGTCTAGTGCCAACACTTCTGTTCTTATTTATTTTCTTCTTTTCTTTTTTAGTTTGTATTATCAGTTTTATTTTCCTGTTATCATCTATTTTGTGCTGATTATCATCCATTACATTGGTATTGTCAAATGCTCCTCATTAATATTTAGCCTGCTATAATAATTATTATTTAGGGATCAATTTATCTTTAATCGGGAAATCGTAATAGCTAGACTCTGCTCAAATTTTTCCCCATTTTTTTACCAATTTCATTTACCATTTTAACTTTAACTTATTCTCTCTTTACGTGTGATTCATCATTCATCATTAGTATATAGTTTACATTTTTTTATACTATTTGATGAGTATATGTTAATATTTCTTATATTGTGCATTTTTATTTTTGTTTTTTTCATGTACTTTCTATTTTTTGATATTTTTATTATTTTTATTTTTTAATATTTTTTTTTTTATACTTTTTATTTTTCACTTTTTATTTTTTTTTTATTATTATTTTTACTTTTATTTTTCATCTTTCATTTATTTTTGTTTATCGTCCATTTGCTATTATTTATTATCTTTTGTTTCTTTTTTTAATTTTATTTTTCTTTTTCATTTTAATTTTTATTATGTATTCTTTATTCTTATTTAATTTTTATTTTTCATTTCTGTTTTTCTATATTATTCAAAGTCACTTACTGTTTATTTTCTCACTCATTAGTTTATCTTTATACTCATTAGTATTTTAATTTTTAATTTTAATTCACTTAAGATAGATTACTATAATCCGAAGCGTCTGAAATAAAAATGAGAATGTGATTGTCTTATCATTAAATACTCATGACCGAGGCTTTGGTAGCTCTTTTCGTTTTTATTATCAAAATTCTATTTCCAAGAAATCGCCCCATTTCTCATATATATATATATATATATATATATATATATATATATATATATATATATATATAATATATATATATATATAATATATATATATATATATATATATATATATATATATATATATATATATATATATATATATATATATATATATATATTTATATATATATATATATTATTTATATATATATATATATATATATATATATATATATATATATATATATATATATATATATATATATATATATATATATATATATAGGGAAGGACTTGGAGTGATGTAGGTGGTCTCTTCTTTAGTCCCCCTATATAAGTATATGATGAGTTTAAAAGTTTTGTAGTTCACAACTACGTTAGCAATGATAGGCCACTGCAATTATTTCTTTAGTAAAATGAAACTCTAGGTTTCACACTTATCTTTTTATGAAATAGGACACAAAGTCCTGAGGTAATTATCTTTTTAGTAAGTGCAAACAAAGTTTGCAATACCTTATCTTTTTATGAAATAGGAAACAAAAGTCTCCTTTTAATTATCTTTTTAAATAAAGTAACTCAAGGTTACTTGGGAATTTAAAATAAATTCAAAAATAGAAGAAGATTTATTCAATGAAAAAATAACGTTGTAACACAAGTAAAGTTGTAACAAAGTCCCTTCTGTTGAGATACTCTTTGTAGGCGAATTGCAAGTCGCAGCCTTTTCCAGTGCGTTTTTCGAACTTGCCTCAGACTCTTCGTTAGTGGCGAAAATTTGTTATCGAAATTCGAGTCGCAGCCTTTTCCTTGAAGTTTATCGCTCTTGCCGGGAGGATTTCTGAAGAGAGTATCTTGAGTGAGATTTTCTTTTTTCTGATTCTTAATAATTGCTCGAGTACCTCAACAGAACGGGTTTATATACTATTTCACTTCGACTTATTGCTAAAATTTTAGCTCGCGCAAAATCTTTAGCATAAGTACGAAACATAAATTAAAATTATTTACAAAGTTATAATGGAGTGCTACATTACTTCCTGCGCTAAACACGGAGTGAGAAAGTATGTTATAATAATTATACAAGAAATAATAACTAAAATACATAAAAAACACTAAATGCAAACATATCTAATTATGTCCGAAGACATAAGTAGACATATAAACATTTGAAGGCAAAAATAATATACAAGAAATGTAAATATTCAAATACGAGCATAACTGGTTACATCCAAAGATCTAAACATATATACAAATATCTGAATACATAAAAATACAATAATGTTAATTATACAGGAAAATAAAAGGGGCATTTAAACATAAGCATATTTGGTTATTATCCGTTAGATATAAACAAACATTACAAAACATTTAATACAAAAATATTTTATTTACATAATTATTGGATATGAACAATTAATTATTCACAAGTTAATTAAATAGGCCACATCGATCGACCGTGAATCCAGAAGAAGGCTTAGTTATAAGGCGTTTCTAATGGTTACCATGATTTTTTGATTCAATGCGACCGTAATAAGTTTTCAAAGCTGTAAGTTACGAAGAGAAACATTGCTTTGACATATGTAGAGACAAGTTGCTTGAATTTTAGGGCCTTTATTAGAAAAAATTTCTTCATACATAAAGGGAGCGTCACAGAACCATTTAGAATTCGAAAAGGAATCAAAGTTCGTAGTTTAATCCAAAAAATGAGTTTCTGCCCATAATTCAAAACCTAAAATGATGAAAGAAATCCATTCCGTAAAGGAAGTTACATATGTAGAGGCGAAATTTCTTGAAATTTTAGGTCCTTTAGTTTGAAAAAATTTCTTTCATACATAAAAGGACGGTCACAAACCCATTTAGAATTCAAAAGGAATCAGAGTTTCGTAGTTGGAATCCAAAAATGAGTTTCTGCCCATAATCCAAACTTAAATGATGAAAGAAATCCATCCAGAAAAGGAAGTTTGCTATGTCTAACGATGAATCCTCGAACACTGTTGATATTTGTTAAAGATGAAGACCATAATCCCAAAAATAAAATGAAATTGAAATTCTATCGATATCGTTTTCTTGAGTCATCTTCTAGGGGTGTTCTGATGGGATTTTAGTGTTATTGCAGTTTTTTCTTTTTCTTCATTTTGTTTTGTTTTTCAGAAGGCGTTGATTGAAATCTGGGTGTTCTTCTCCGGGTTCACCAATTATATTAGGGACACAGTACTTTGCTAAGTGGGTGGTTTATTTTAAGAGCAAAGCACCCTATATAAGAGGATGGTAAATTTAGGAAATCCAATATTTCAGACAATGATGATAATTCATTATTCACTAAGTCAAATACCAACCACGCATATGAAAACTATAATAAATTAACAACAAAAAGTCCCTTCTGTTGAGAATATACTCTTTGTAGGGTGAATATTGCAAAGTCGCAGCACTTTTCCAGTGCGTTTTTTTCGAAATTCCCTCAGACTCTTTTCTTTTAGCGGCGAAAAGTGGAAAATTTGTGATGAAATTTCAAAGTTACGCAGCCTTCCTTGAAGTTTATCCCCTTGCCGGGAGGATTTCTCGGAAGAGAGTATCTTGGTAGATTTTCTTTTGATTCTGTTAATCTCTCTCT
>JABUQX010083260.1:22500-42186 GCA_015478945.1 Trachelipus rathkii | reverse complement strand
TTGAAAATTTAACACAAAAGAATGGGTAACAAGAGTACTTTTTCTTGAGTGGAGCATCATGAAAATACGGTAATGTATGAGTTATAATAATAAAAAATTAAAACGAATAATGCACTTCTATCAGTAATTAGATTACGGATTAGCCCAGATAAAAATTTATCCATTAGTTTATACTTGGGCAAAGAAAGATAGGATAATAGAGTCACTAACCTAAACTAAATTAAAATAAATATAACGAGATGATAAATATAAATATAAAAAAATAATTATATATATAATATTTAATTATATTTCTAAATAAATTATTTAAATTAATAGAATAATATAAATAATATATTACTTAAAATAATAATATTTATATAAATTTTATAGGGGAAAGGTGGTACATTATATATTGGGGTCGCCTATAACTTTTGTAATAGTGATGGAACTAATCAGATAAAGTATTTTTACTTAAATGAATTCTTGTAGTATGGTTAAGGGGATATATTAAGGCAGAGCATAATAATTGGTTGTACTTGAGAATGATATATTATGGTATCTAATTTTGAATTATTATGAAGTGACTAGATATTATAAGTAGTATGGTATGGAGATTGCACCTAGCAGGATTATTAATAATGCGGATGATTTTTTAGCATGTTATTATTACCTTTTAAGTATGTGGTAGTCATTTTGGACAACAGGATAGAGTTTAGAAAGAGGATTGTAAGGAGAAAAAAATTGTTATAATGGTATAAAATTTATTATATAGGCAAGGACATATTATTTAGAATTACTTTGTATAACTAATATGACTGATGATGGGGTTTATTTATGGATAGGGTATATAGTACAATATAATACAGGCAAATACTTAGTGGCATATAATAAAAAAGAAGTAATTATTAAATTGTGATTTTTAATATTGGTTTGATAGAGCTCGAGGGGTTAGGTTGTAACCCATCAATGGCTGCAACATAGTAATGTGTAAAGTATATCATGTTAACAGTTAATATCGGATAAGAGTATATAAATAATTTGTTTATACCTGTATAATTCTGTTGAAATGAATATCGGCTAGGCTGGATGGACAAAGTGTATCTGTAACGCTTTAATTTTAAATATATTTTTTAGGGTATTGTATGTTGTGATTTGATAGAATATTGGGATAACCGTGGGCTAGATATGATTAGCCATGCAGTCGTATGTAAATTGAGCGAAAGCTTTGTTATTGAAAATTTATAAAAAGCATTTAATTAATTAAAGGATTTTATATGCTTTAACTCTTAGCGCCAAACGTCAATTATCAAAGCAGAAATAAACAGTTAATTAATTTTATTGCAAAAGAGGACTATAATGATTTTAATTTCATTATATTGAATAGATGTCTAAGCTGGGAGAAGTTCACCTTTGTATCATGAAGTGATAGTAATGTGTATTGTGTGACCTAAACTGGGGTATTATCATAATATTATTTGTAATATGTAGTACTGATATCGATTTACTAATATACTGATATATTATGGCCATAAGAATATTAAGAAGTATTGAATATATATTCAAATATGAATCTATATTTATAATATAAAGTTTAATTTTAACCCAGTATTATATATGTATAGTAACAAATCTTATGAGGGAGGGCCATTAAGGGTTTGCTAAGAGATACTGGTGAGAAGATTATACTCGGGAATAAATGAGGAATGAAGCTTATTTAGATTAGAGTTGAGTGGTATAGTGTAGAAGAAGGGGTAAATATATGAAGGAACGAGATAAAGTTAATATAAATGAAAGTATGATTTGAGTATTGATAGTTTGATAGTATCCATATAGTGTGATAAGGATGAAATGAATATTGATTAACTAGGTTATGAATAATTGCTCGGAATGTATTAATAACGTGAGCTGAGGTGTGAGATTAGTTGCGATAATATCCAGCACATTTGAGAAACCTAAGATTAGAGCTTGTTACGGAGAATAACCGTATATGAGAGAGGAATGGTCGCGTTCAAGGTTTGAGTCGGGAGGGAAGATAGTCAAAGCTTCTGTTTAGTGTAATGTGATGAGAGATGTGATACTGTAGATGTTAATTGTCAAGAGGCGGGGAGAAGATTAATGATATAGAGTAAGGTGAGAAGTGGAGAGAGGTTTGGGGATGAAGGAATTACAATTATTGGGTCTTGTGAGTCATTTATCTAATATGAGGGTGAGAAATTTCCGGATATGTCGATGTTCATAGTGCTCATTGAGGCAAGCACTGAAGTGGCTATAATTGAGAGATTATATAAATTTCCCTTCCTTCAGATTAGGACAGATAATAGTTCTATCTTGATTGGGTTTATCTCATGTATTGTTTTGAACTGTGAGTGGCCTGATCCGAATACGACGTGTCTCCGCATGACACACATACGACCTGATTACTCTATGGCACGTGTGTAGTTAAGTGACCTAAGATTCGAGCTCGTGACTGCCTGAAATATGTTTCCCAATTTTTACGCTAAATCAATAATTATTTAATGGCCGTGTTTTGAGGAGGCTCAGCATACCCCTAGGGGGCTGACAGCGGATTTTGAAACCTCTGGGCGAGCAGCTCGGCGTGAGTAAGGCACCATGAACGGCTGGGATGTCTTTCTTAGACCAATTTAATAAGTGTAATACATGACAATCACTCTTAGACAAGGGATAACTCGAATAATTAATTACTAGAACTACGAAGAAATAAAAATACATCTTGGAAACGAACTTACTGCGACTCATTAACAATATATATTATATATATTAATTAATATATAATATATATATATTAATATTAATAATATATTATATTATTTATATAATAATAATATATATAATATAATATATAGATACTTATGTTATTATAATATATTATTTTTGTAATTAATATATACTAAAATATATAAATATTATAATATAATAGATAATAATATATATATATATATATCAGTATGGAAATTTTTAAATTACAGGAATGAGTTAACGTTGGAAGTTCTTTTAAATGTTCAGAAACGTTTTTCGGAAAATCTTTTAAAAAACTTTTTAATATATTTATTCTTTTTAAAATCTATTTTAAAAAAACTTTTAAACATAAGCTTAATATTTGCTTAACATAACCTAACTTAAATAAACATATGACATTTTCATTTCCCGTTAGTGCTTGGTTAGGAGGGAAGCCCATTACCTTCTTGAAATTGCATTCTACAATCTATGGGAATAATTAATAATTGGTAGAACTACAATAATACAGAAAGAGAAGAAAGAATAATATAATAATAACACTAATTTATGAAATATTATTAAAATCCTTTAGAACTTATAATATATATATATATATATATATATATATATATATATAATATATTCAAAAGACGTATTCTAGATATATATGTTATATATATAATATAAAAAGATTTATAGTATATATATATATATATATATATTGTTTGTGTCTCGATTTTAACTACAAGAAATCTGGTCACAATTTAAATAAAACTTAATTTTAATTAATTATTGGAATATTAAAAAAAAATATCTAACTCTTCATGCATGGGCGTAGTCAGGATTTCATTTTAAGGGGGGCAAAGGTTGAGCGATATATATATAATTATATATATATATATATATATTATATATATATATATATATATATATTTATATATATATATATATAATATATATATTATATATATATATATTTATATATATATATATTATATATATATATATTTATATATATATATATATATTATATATATATATTATATAATCAATATATATATATATATATATAATATATATATTATAATATTATATATATATATATATATATATGATATATATATATTATATATATATATTAATATATGTATTATATACTATAATATATATTAATATATATATATATATATATATATATATATATATATATATATATATTATATATATATTTAGTGTATATATATATGTATATATATATATATATATATATATATTTGCCTCTTTGAATGTTCTTATCTTTTGATAAAAAATTTCTTATGTTTACATAATTCTATTAATATTTGAATATGGTAATAAATATATATTAGATAATATAATACTATATTATATATATATAAGAATAAGATAATAATATTAATAAAACTTAAAATTATTATAAATAAATAGGTTTCATATACTCACATATATTTCCTTCAAGATAGTAGGTCAATATAAGCCAGGAATAATACCTTAAAAGTACCTAAGTGAAATAGGTAATATTGTATTATATATATATTATCATCGGAAGCTTATAGGGTAAGTGGTTATCTTTTAGGATAGCAAACTAGGCTCTTATAATTAGTATTGGGTATACTATAAGTATTCTTAAATGTACGTGTACATAAGAGACATAGAAGATATAGATAGATACATATATATATGAAGGGTGGGTAAACAAGTGGGGTTAAATAATCAACACTTATGAAAATATATATAATATATACTCACCGTATCCATACTCTTTTGGCATTTTTTTATAGATTATTATAAATTATTTTTTTTACATAGATCTAGCACCTTAAAGTTTTATGTACACCAAATCAAACTTACCTCCACGAAGTCTAAATCATATATAATTTATATGCGTTTATTATTTTTTAGAGCCTAGTGAATTTCCTGTAAGCATAAATATAATATAACTTTTCCATCTTCCAACAGAAGTACACTAAAAACTAACATAATCGCCACAAATTTTGTAAAATCTTAAAACTCAATAAAATATATGATCATAATGAATAAGAGTATCGAAATATATAAGATATGATATCATAGTTCGATTATCAGAGACAAGATTTAATATCAAATTTATCTCTTAAAATATATCAATAATATGTAACTTATTAATATTATAAATATATTTATAAATAATAACTTATTCTCAATAAATGAGATTGAAATCTCTCGCGGGGAAAATTCAAAATTTTTGGGGTGCAGTATAATAATTACTTTAGGGGGGCGGCAAATTTCCCCTATGGGGTAACATATATTAGTCAAGAATACTTAATCACTCTATCTACGGACGTATAAGGATCTATTTCTATTGAGAAATAAAAGGGGTTACACTAAGTTGTAAAGGGAATATATCACGAGGTTTTTCTCTAGGTAACTATATCCTTAAAAGGGGGTATCGTTCCAAAAAATATTTAATGAGGAGTTGCAACCCCTTAACGACGTGGAACTTGATCAGTAGGATACCGTAACTATCTTCGAATAGACAAGTTACGTCATCAAGAGGGGGTATTAGTTTGAGAGGGTATGTATAAAATTTAATTAACTTAGCTACATATTTTGGTAGTAAATAAAATATCTCGAACCCTTAACCCTAAAACTCTCATAACATATATTAATTATATTATTACAATATGTATAATTATATTTTCAGCAGAAAGTACATGTTCGCACTGCATTGTTAATCTGGCGTCTTAAGTCTTATAGTTCGGATAACCAGTAGTATTGTATTTGGGTCGAGTTATAAACACCCTTTATAACTTATCGGTGAGGGGTCGACTCAGGGAATTGAACTTGTTACATCACTTCAAGTGAGTTCTATTAGTACTAAGGAGTTTACAAAATCAATTTCCTGAGGTGCAAAAAGAAGGGTGGTTCTGACAGTATAGTAGTTAACAAAGGAGAGGTGATTTATCTATGTTCTTTCTCTCACATTAACACATCAAAATTCTTTAGTGTAAGCCTTTCTGCGAATTATGCCCAGAAAGCTTGCCACTAAACAACCAAAATGCGAGTGGGTTATATCTTAAATAATATAAACTTACATTAACATAAGATACACCTTTACTTACCTCTTATACATGTATACCTCCTCGGTCACGCACCACTCATATTCTTATTTATATTGAACAGAAGAATTTATCTCTTTTCCTCACGCAAAACTAATTTCTGAGTTTATTACAATTGAGTGAGCAGAGGGAGGGCTTACTAGGTTCACCCTTAGAACAGTTTTATATAACTCATACTCTAGGGCATAATTAAATATAGAATGTACCATTGAGAGTGAGTATGTTAATATATCGGACTTTTATTACAAATTGTAAGGAATACAGTACACTTGGAAGATATAATAGAATATAAGATAATGTTCTTTTTGTAAGGTCTAAAGATGTTTGAAAGTAGCATTCTTATAAAGGATGACATAAAGAAACATCTGAAGATCGAGATCATACTGAGTTAGTTGTCGTTGTATATAAATTATTAATATAATCCTTCTGAAACTTTTTTTAGCTAGTAGTATAATGTGTTTATTTCAAGTTAATTAAATAAAACGATCATAGTCTCAAGTCAGCTATTTGAGATTATATTTTACGATTTTTTAATGCATATTTCTAAATATATTAGGTTTATATACTAGAGTTTGAATAGATAAGTAATTAAATATTATATATATATAATAAGAATATAAATGAAATATCGTATACGGATAATTTTTGACATTGAGGATTGTTATTAATACTGTTGTTTTTATTACTCATTTACTTTAGAAAGAAATTTGAGAATAATGAATGTCGATATAGGCTTTTGCATATTACAAAAAAGATTGGGTCTAATTTTAGAAAACCTGGAAAGGAAATGCCATACTCAGGAGGATTAGTATATCTGATTTATATCTTTGTCCAAAGACCTCTTACAGTCCTTTACCCATTCGCCATAAATATAGCGATAACCTAACTGAGCATTTTAGACCACATATCCTTTAGAAGATAAAAACAGATGGCGAACACATTACTCACTAATGGAGGAACTGATATCACGGTTTTAACCCCAGTGCCTCATTATATTCTCAAAACTAGGCGGTTTAATGTGTGTGTTTAAATAAAGCCGAGAAGTTAAGGCTCTCTAGAAAAGTGCATAATTAATGTTAATGTGCAAGACTTATATATTACTTAAACCAAATATCAAAAAATGCTAAAGAGTAGTAACACAAAAAATATATTTTAAAACGCTTAGTTTGAATAGAGTGAAGTTTAAGAGAAAAATGATTTCGGTGAGAGACTTTGTTTTTTTGTGATGATAAACTTAGAAGTCATGAATTATGTACTTTTAATAAAGATGTTTAAATGTAGTATATATAGTTATGAGTTTTCACACTACGCACTCTCACTGACATTCTGGATTGGTCAATGGATTGCGTCTGAGTCATTGTGGTTTTCTGGGTGATATCTCTGATGTAAGTTCGTGATGCTGAGCGTGGGTGTTCCTCCGTTACTGCCCTGTCATGTCCTGTCCTCTGTCTCTGTCTCCGTTGACTGTTTTGTCTCTTTTATTACTGTCTCTACATTCAAATTTCTTATATCATACGCTGTAAATATATAAATTATATACTTTGAAAAAGAGAGAGTAAGATGACTGAGTTATATGTTCTCTATAATATTTAAGTGAAAATTAAAAAGTATTATTAGCCTCTATATCAATAGTATGGAAAAAAATTATATATTATATCAATAGGATTTATCATCGTTTTATTGAGCCATAAATTATATATTATGGGATTTTTCAAAAAAATTCAAATTTATATCGATGAGAAAAAAATTATGATCAACCAAAAATGTTTTAAATTATTGCTCTTTTATTTTTACAATGCCCGACAACTATTCTTAATTTTTTTAGAGACTTTTTATCTAATATTCGGAGTAAACTCTGGCAACACTGTAAAATAACTTGACCACGTGTATTAGTTCCGCGCACTGAGATTACTCTTGGACGAAAATCAATTCTGTGCTATTAGTTTGGCTCTCAGTGAGGTGATAGTTGAGTCTATCTTTCTGAGCCTCTTATAGACTTTTAATTTTTTATTTTTGCGATTATTTTTAGTTTCCCCTATGTGAATTTATAAAAAAGACCTATTGTCTTTATATTTTTTTAAACAATCTATGCTAATTCTAGACAACTTCTGAAAAATGTTGGTATATGAATATATAAAGGACCTTAAGTCACGGTGCTGTCTGGCTAATTAAAAAATGATATATATCTTAAATTTAAGTGTAGGTAAAATGCGAACTGAAATAAACAGGAATGAAGAAATAAGCCACAAAAACTGAAAATTGGTCTTCCTGCAATCAGTTAGCATTAAACAAGAAAATGCCGAAAACAGTCTAAAATTTGAACCTCGAGTAGGAGTTGGAAAAATGTGGTCGGTAAACTAGTGAAAAACAAACTCACCTGTGTTTCAACGTCTTGCATCAGACATTCTATCATATTACTTCAATCAAAAGGTATGTTTTAATAACAATAAAATGCACCGACAGATTTCTTTTTCCAAACATGGCTGCGTAAGGGTTATTCTTTGACCCGTAAGAAACAGTTGAACAAGATGGTTTATTAGGAAGCTTTGTTTGTCACAAAGGTAGTTTGATCGCTCCGCACGAGTAACAGAGTCTTACGCGTCTCGATCTCTCTATAACGCAGAGATGTCTGCCTCATATGATAGAAGTCAGAGCATTGATTATATAGATGCCTGGGTGTCTTTAAGAGAGAGCTCTATTAGGTTGAGTGGGTGTAACTTTATCCCGAGCACAACTGGGAGAGAAAACAGGTCTTTAAGTAGTAAGTAGACATATACTAAAAAATCTTTAGTTACATAACTTGTATTGAGGCTGAACCAAAGAGAATGAGTGCATTACATTATCTTAAATAAGAAACAGAGAGCTTTAGCTGGTGCAGAGTAACAAATAACATTTTAAATTAGATGCCTGCAGTTGGAATCTACGTAAGAGAGATTGAGTTTAAATGTAGTCTCGCTGAACTGGGAGGTATTTTTTTAATATATTTTAACTGGATAAACTCTTGTCCGAGAGGATCATTTATTGTAAACTTCTCTGTTATGTTTAGTTCACCTTATTCAGCTTGACTGAGTAATGGATACTGCCGGTATATTTTCTTTTTTATACTAATTGTTTTAGGTTTTAGTCGCTCTCTTACTGTATATCAACCATCAGAGCAAGTACTTGGATTGACCCGATTGTTCAGACTGTTTCGAAGACGGAGGCTGGTGACGAATTTTACTCAATTGTCCTGAAGAAAACAATAAAATTTCCAAAAAAAAATGGTGTGGGAGCTATTTCTGTGCATGGAACAAGCCGCTTTAAGCCTGTATTAATTTTGTTTGATATTTGGGTAACCTATATTGGAGCACGTCCATGGACCAATTTAAGTACATAAAGGTACTTAAAGGTCGTTTGTTACTCAAATAGGGAATTGGCTACTGGTGTAGTAATAGTTCCTTGGATATGTTCCTCTAAATCACAGAACCAAAATGTCCATAAACACACATTTGCATAATAATTTTCGGTTTATGGATTATGTGATACACAGAATAATAGCCGAGTTATATCAGTCGTAGCTTCCATTGGGTTGTGGTTTGTCTTACAGGACAATATTGCTTTTCTAAATTGTTCTATAGAGAGTGAAAGGCTGTAAACTTTTTTATGGTTCATACTTCAATGTGTATTCAAATACATAACACCATGCCCATTACGAAAGGAGACACGAGACGTACTTATACATATGCTTTTATATGCAACACCTATACTTTTCATTGATTAGGTTTTATTAGTTAATTTTTTTTGTATAGTTAGTCACCTACTGCGACCTTTGCGCTCGCAAATTTTCAGATAAATGTATGGAAGACAGAAAAACTTCGGTGTGGTAGTCCAATCGGCAAATGCCCTAAGACCTTTGGTGGACATAGACACATAATTCATCAATTGCCGCAAAAAAGGAAGAACCAACTGAAGAGCTATTATAATTTAAAAACAATATTTCTATCCATATAAGGGATAAACACCTAGTCCAGATCGGCGGAGGGCGATGAACGCGCAAAATGAAAATGTCTCTCTCCTCTTTTTATGTCTTTAATTTTATAGAGACTTTATTTGGTGTTTATTTATGTTACTTTAAATTTTGGCAAATTTGAAATTTTTTTTGGGAAGAAATTTTCCTTGCGTGCCTCTCACGCAAGTATTAAATATATAATAATAAATAAATATAAAAAAAATATAAATAAAAATTATATATATATTATATTTTGCTTAATATACTTAATATATAATATATATATATATAAACACATTAAGTTTATTTTATTATATATTTATATATTTAAGATCTATAATAATCTTTATAATATTATTTAATTTTAGTAAGAGAAATTTTTAATAATTTATATTAATAAAAAATTATTATAATAAATAAGTAATTTAAGCACAAAGAACTAACTACCACGCCATATAGATACCATTATACGAATACTATATAAGAATAATTAATTCAATACTATTATTATTTTATCATTGATTTTTATAGTTAAGTTATTATTGTTTAGGTTGTTCCGTTTTAATATTAAATAAATTACTTAAGTATATATAAAATATTATAAAATTAGAAAAATTATTTGATCCCAAAAATTAAGTAATTTATTAATTAATTTTTTCAGTGAATACACTCGAGTATATTAGATATATTGTTAAAACGTATATATGACTTATTTATTATGTATTTTATAGCTAAATATATAATGATATAATGTTTATTGTTATTATTCTATAAATTATTTATTTATGATTAATATTTATATATATATATATAAGTATTATATGTAATAGGCTAAAAATCTCATATATTTAATACTAATAGGGGCCTAAATTATAGTATATATACTATTATATAAACTTATGGTCCGATATATTATACCACTAACTAATATATAGTACCTATTATACCTCATAGTTATATATATATATTTATATATATTATATATAGTATATTATATATTTATATATATATATAGTATATATATAAAATATTGATTATATGGATAATATAGGG
The DNA here is from genome assembly GCA_015478945.1 of Trachelipus rathkii. Taxonomy (NCBI): domain Eukaryota; kingdom Metazoa; phylum Arthropoda; class Malacostraca; order Isopoda; family Trachelipodidae; genus Trachelipus; species Trachelipus rathkii. Next base: position 31,311 of record JABUQX010083260.1, on the reverse strand, counting down.
GTGTAACACTATGAGACTATATAATACCAAATTATTATAGAATTTATAGTTTTGGTATTATAATTTTATTTTATTATACGTTGTTTTAATTTTATTGATCAATTTTGGATATATAAGGAGTTAACTAGTTTACCAAATACTCGAGGGCATTTTTAACTTTAACATTATTTTTCCTTGTTATGTTGGAAGAGTCTCATTGGGTATTGTGATTGTATATATAGCTAAAAGCTATTAAATATAATTTATTATTATTTTCCTGATTTAATAATAAATAAATAAGATTTAAATAATTAAATTTAACATTGAAATTTTTTTATTCAAAATTATTTTATTATTATGTAAAATTATTATTAAATATTATTAAATAATAATTTTAATTAATTAATCTATTTTAAAGAACATTAGTTAAGATCTAGGGTCAAATTAAATTATTATTTTAATTATTAATAAGAGTCAGGTTTACAGTAGAACATGAGAGTGGATTGAAATTATCGTGTTATCACTATCATCCTTTATTAGTTTTATTTTTATATATTTCTTCAGATTTATACATTTATCATTGTATCAATATTATATTATTATTATTATTAGTTTATATTTTTATTATAAAAAATAATACATAATATATTTAAATCGAATATTTTATTATATTTATTATTATTATTAATTAATATTGATTATGATTATAAATATTTTATTTATTTAAAGATTTATTATATAAAATGTTTGAGAGGAAGGAATATTCAGTATTAATGGATATACCATTTTAACAATTTTAACCAGTAAAGGGTCTTAATAAAATAAATTAGAAATATTTCACAATACAAAAGTTTATGAATAACTTAGGTGACCAAATTGAATTTATACGTTAAAGAGGAATTTTGCTTTTCATTTTCCGATTCAAAACTTTCTTACTGGGCCATCCTAAACACACAATCACCATATAAGCATATTCTTTTCTCTTCAATAGAGGTATACGGTCAGACGAGGTATGATATAGCTGATAATAGCAGCTTATTAAATAATTTAAATAAACTTATTATATATTAATAAAACTTTTATTTATTATTTAAGATTATTTAATACAATTAATATTATATTTATTTATTTATGTGCTTGACTTTTAATTTAACCTACTTTTTTAAGTTATTGGATAATTATTTATTTTTATATTCAAAAAAAAAAAATTCACCAAAAGCATATATATATTAGTAAGTAGAAGTGAAAAAAAAGCTATATAGGCTATGGAGACCCGAATATAGTATTATATAAATGAAGAACTTAAGCTCCGCCCGGATCTATGCAATTACCTGTCTGTGTATATGTAATGTTAGGCTGGGTTGAAATCTCTCTGCACTCCGGTGCATAAATTTTTTGTCATTTGCGTTCTTCATTTACTAAGAAGGTTATAGAATGTTCTATCGATTCTAAGCTCTATATAGGTTAGTCCAATAGGGACTCGGTTCTTTCTAGCAACACATATGCTAATTCTAAAACCACAAGGTCTCTTAACATCACCATGAAATTGCGACCACACAAGTAGTCTTGGAGAAGCCATAGGCTGCTTCTTCCAGGATAGTCCTTCGTCCACAATACTTTCTCTCATCAATTGGTAGTTGGAGACAGGCCTCCAATGATGTGACTGGTGCCTCACCGATTTGCCGAATTCTTCTAGAGCAAGGTATTATTTTTTTAATATCTTCAGCATTCATTGTCTTTATTTCTAGTTTCCACATTGTTGAACATGAAATCTCTTCTTATAGAATTAGAACTCACCTTTCTGTTCTTGAATGAAACTGGGGAGTTTGAGTGTACTGACAGAAAATCCTGTTCGGTTCCCTCTTACTGATTTTATCCGCATTATAGGTCAATGACGGATATGCGGAACGATTGTGTCTTTTATTGCTTTCCTAAGTAAAAAAAATTCTGAAAATTTCCCAGAATACTCATCCTCTTATCTTGTTTGGTGAGAGAATCTTAGTCATGAAAAAAAAACAAAGAAAAGAAAACAAGAATGCTAGGAACAGACGGTTTCATATGTATTTAGAAAACATTATATTTGTCTGAAAGATTATGTCGAATAGATAGATGAATGAATAGATAGATGAATAGATAGATGAATGAATTAGGCACTTAGAAGAATTAGAATTAGCTATTTGCGGCAGAGATTCTTTTCAAAATAAAAGAAATAATTATAGGTGGATTCATTGAGAGAGACAAAAAGATGAAATGAAGAGATAGTGAAAGAAGATAATGAATGAAAAAGGATAAAAGCAGTTAGAGAACACGAACAGGAAATGAACAGGTAATGCTGGATTTGGTTATGGTGTTGTAATTGATGTAATATTTATAATATCTATATGATATGTTAATGTATGTATTGAATGATATGTATGATATTATGTAATGTGGTAGTATGTATGTATTGTATTTATTATGTATGTTGTATGTATGTATATTATTATGTATGTTAAACAAAAGTAATATTTTTTCTTTTACTTTTTGCTATTTCATAATTTATTTATATAAAAAACCCCGATAGCTCATCCGTAGTGACTCGCCAAAACAAAGCGAGCGGTCCAGGTTCACAACTTTTCGGGAGGAGAATTGAGCTATTCCTCGCTGGCTGGCTTCGTCCTGCTTTGAGGAAATTTTAGAAGAGAAACCCCTGTTTGGAAAGAACACCTACTTATATTTACTTGGTTTAATTATTATTTATATGGTAATGGTAACAGTGATTTAAAATTAGTATATTATTATTTAACTATTATTATAATTATTATTAATTATATTTATTATATATTTTATTAGTTTATATATTATTAATATTATTATTATATTATTAAGTATTATTATTATTATTCTTTAATATTATATTAATTATTATATTAATCAATTATTATTAATAGTTATTTATATTATTATATTTTAATTATTTTATATATATTATTTAATAATAATTAATTATTTATTATATTATTATCATTATTATCATGTTATTAATTATATATTTTATATATTTATTATTATAATTTATTATGTATATTGTTGTTAGTATTAGTAGTAGTAGTTAGTAGTAGTAGTTAGTAGTAGCTATTCTTTATTTAAACTATCAATGGATCCTGTATTTAAAGTAGCGAATTATAATAATTAATTACGAACGTATATAAAAATCAGTAATAAGCACTAAATAATAAGTGTTGGAAGAACGCTTTTAAATGTATGACAAAAAACTGAGTGCTTCACTTAATGTGTACAGAATCGTAAACACGACATGTGAGTACATTCTGAAACGCACAAAAGGTTACATAAAGAATCGAAACCATACATGTTTTGTCAACATGTGAAAACGTCACAAATAACAAGAACGAATCACTAGACATTATGGTTACGATGGTGAATACGACACAAGGTACACGAGAAACGAATCACAGACATGTGTGTCAGCCAGATCCTGGAAAAACCAGCGAGAAAGTAAACAAATAGAACGAAAATCTCCACAGACATGTGTTGAATACAATTGTGAATTAAACCACCCAAATACATAAGCAATACGAATATCTCTACATTGTGTTATCAATAGTAATGTACTCGCAATATATACAAGACGAATCCAGACTGTGTGTAGATGTTGATACTCGCACAATACAAAATAGATACGATCCAGACAGTATTGTAACATAGTTGAAATAGATCTGGCTACAATATGAACTAAGAATGGAGATCAGACATATGCTACATGTGAAGTACTGCATTTAATATTGCACAAATGAATCGATATCACACGAGACATGGTGTGTACATGTGAATCACGTCACGAAATACAATAGGAACGATATCCAAGTCATGTGGGTAACATCTGAATACGCTACAAATAGCAAGAATATATCCAACAATGTTGTGAGCGAGTAATACGCGACAAATACAAACGAATTCAGATATGTGTGATAATGTGAATCACTGCCATAATACAATGAACGAATCCATCATGTGTGGTTAACATGTGAATTATCGACTACATAAGTGAACAAATCTGTGTGTGAAATTTTGAGGAAATATTTAGTGTAATTTTTTTTACGTTTTTTCACACCACTTTTCTTTAGATATTAGTAACATAGATTAAATGTATTACTCATTAATTTTTCCTTTTCTTTAACTTGCTCACAATTACTTACACATACGTACGGGCCAAGTTATATTATATATATTATATATGATGTATATTATAATAATATATATATTATAATTATATATATATATAATTATGTTATGTATTGACAATTTAAGGATAGATATATGAATTATTACTTATGAGTATATATATATATATTTATATTATAATAATAATAAAAATTATAATTTATTTAATAAATGCGTCCCATAAAGGCAAGATATTCGTGTGTGTGTAGTGTTTTAAGAATTAATAATATTATATATATAAAAACAATTACCACAGAATAAATAATGTGACTAGCGTAGTAGCATGGCAGATACCAGAGGACTCGCATGAAAGTGCTTGTACCACAAATGCGTCACTGCGTATAGCTAGTCGAGAAGGCGGTGAGCACTTTATAGTAGTACACACTTATCAATATATCAATATAAATCGAATACCACCTAGATTACAACCCGATACGTTATAAGATACATCAATAAATCGAGATACGCGAGTAATATATTATACCGATATCGGATACATAATTGGTATTACGGTGCATTATTCATCTAATATTATGATATTAATAATATATATATATAATATATATATTTAAAATATAATTATTTTAGATATATAAATTATATATTAATTTAATTATAATATTTATATATAATAATAATAATAATATTATATATATTAATTTATTAATAATAATATATATATAATTAATATATATATTAATATAATATTTAATATTAAATATAAAAAATTTGTTCAAACCTGTGTGTTAGCCCAAGTGACAGCAATGTATACTCTCTTGAATATACTTCATTCATTAAAACTGAAATAATAATATTAGTACTAAGAATAAAAAATTTGATTTGAATGTACCGTATTCTATTCATCGGTATAGCCTTAAAGTCATTAAAGAGAGATATATGGTCTAATGGTCGAGACTTATGATTGAATGTGGTGGTGGTATTCTTAGGTATTAACACTCATAAGCCAAGTAACTTGGATGAAGTACCCAAGGATAATTGTTAAACACTTATTGACATCTTTGGAATGAGTTTTTAACTCATTACTGAGAGTTGTCCTTCAGGCTATGCCCTTGACTATCCACGGAGTAAATGATACGACTGTACGAGCCATTGTTGAACTCTCTTTGATAGTGGTACATCGTGAATTACAACGCGTTTGAAATAAGAATAGGGTAGAATCATAAGTCTAACGGATCTGGTTTGTAGTACGTATACTGCTGCGGGACTGAGAAATTCCACTAAATTTCGAACTTACCAAAGGAAGGTTATTTTATATATTCCGGAATTTGATACTCTACCAACCTACCAACAGGTCATTAATGAATAAAGGTAGTTTAATGAAGTAAGATGAATATATTAAATATTAATTATATTAGTAATATATATATATATATATTTATTATTATAGTTAGAAAAATGAAGAAAAACTTATTATAAATATATATATTATATAATATATAATATTATTTAATAAATGTATATAATTATTAATATATATATATAATTATATTATTATATATATATAATTAATATTATGCTAACATCTTATTTCTCTCTGAGAATCAAATATTACAGTTAATTATATTATATATAATAATTATATATATATATTAATTATATATTATTAATTTAATTAAATATATATATATTATATATAATATTAATAATTATATTACAGATATTATAAATTATGTATATACTATAATACTATACTGATAAATAATATTATAAATATAATTATATAAGTAATATAGAGATAATATTCTTTTGAAAGATATGAAAGAGGAAATTAACGATAGGGATTGCAAAGGGAGAAAGAGTGATTATAAGTAATTTTTGCTAGAGATATGGAAACTTTAATTAAACAATTTATATTTTTTAGAATACTTTATAGTAAATAATTTAATATTTTTACATATCGATTTCCTCTGCCAATCATTTGAATTTTTTTATATGCTCTTAAATAATTATATTAATATATATATTATTATTATATATACTATATATATACTACGACTATTATATAGTATATTTATAGTGAAGAGAATAGGGAGAAGAGATATGTATAGTAACTGATTAGAGATATAGAGATTATAATATGTAATTATATAATTTTAATATATATTAATATATATATATATATATTATAATATATTATATATATATTAGTATTAATATATTATTTATATTATATATATTATAGTATTAATATTATTTCAAATAAAATAAAATTATTAATTAATAAAAATAAGTTATTAATATACATATAATTTAAGTATTATAATATATTAAAATTAATATAGATATATTATAAATATGATATAGTAATTATATATAATATAATATATATATATTTATTATATATATTATATATTATATAAATAACTTTATCTTATTCAATTATTTGAGTAATGGTATTATTAATATTATTAATAAGAATTAATAATAATAATTAATAGTAATAATAATTAAATAATTTAATAATTAATAATAAATTACCAACTCATTAGGTAAATTAATTATAGCCCTAGAGGCACAAATTTTAAAACCTATTACCAAGTAATTAAATCTAACTTTTTATATATTTAATTTATTTTTTATCTTTAACATATTTATAAGTGAAGTTTAGGACGGATAATTGAATATGCTAATTAAATCTAGCAAAAAAAACTATTTAATATATTAATAGAAAAAAGTAGTTATGATATTTATTTAAATAAAAAAAAATAAACACACAATAAAAATAAAAAAAAATTATAACCTTATTTGTGTTTACTTCAAGATTAAAAAATAATGAATAATATTTTTCATGCAAATTTATTATCATAATATAATCATTAAAATAATTTATATTAAAAAATTAATTTATCGCCAAATACTTGACGGAGTGGAGGTAACCTAACTACATTAGGTGTATAAACCTCTAAAAGGCACGCTATGATGTTATTAAAATTTGTACTAATTGAGTAAAAAGTAAATTAATGTAGTGCTTACTCTATGCATAAGTTGTAATAGCTCAAAAAATGAATTAAGGGGTATTATTTCTATAAAATTTGGATGGCTCTCTAAAATAGAGTTTTTAATTGATTTAGATCAAGTATTGGTCTATTACAGTAGTTTATTGCAATTCATCACACGGGCAAGTTAGGGATTGGCCTCAACTTGAACCTGGGCCTTAGGCTCTAAGATACGTAGACTGCAAAAGCACCCTCGTCCACCTGTGAATTATTATGTAGAGGAAGGTGTTGAGATATTGATAAACTTAATAAATGAGCTAATAATGGTCATTAATATATCACCATTTCATATAAATTATTGTATTTTGAAACAAAAAATTTAAATTATATCAAATATTAATTTCCTTTTTTAAGAATACAGCTTGATTAAACGAGTATAATGATGGAGAAATTGAATTTTTAAGTTAACCAAATCAACCTTTTCATATCTTTATCTATATATATTATATTACTTTAGTTCTCAGATTCACTTATGATATGTACTAAAACATTCCCGTTAATAGATTACGAGTTATGATTCATCAATTCCAGTGTCTTATTATACATTATTGAATATAATATAAACTCAGATATTTATATCAAAATGAACTGTCTTTTAAAAAAAGATTTCAAAAAATTAGGTTGCAATGAAAACTTTATCTAAAATGAAATTTCATGCTAGAAAAATATATTACAACTTATCAATAAATGTAAAAGATATTTCTATATTTATTTTATAAAATATAATACTGGTTAAACCTACTCTTATAATATTCAGATGACGAATACATTATCCATATCAACATGCTAAAGAAAATCATTAATAAGTAGTTCTTATGGAATTATACTACTTCATTAAATAATATTTACGTTCTTTTTTTATGGGGTTGCTCGAGTGAAAAAAGCAAATGGATATCACAATAATAGCGTTGGTAGTATTTACATCATTACTTGATACAAGATTTGTTCAGTAATGAGTTATTTAGTTGGATAAAGACTCGTTTGACACTCTATCTCCTCGTCGATTGGTACACAGCTATTTTGATTAAGAGTGTGAAAAAGACTGATAATAATATAAGGTTAAGTCACAAGATAATTAGATTCAAACATAACACATAAAATAATTATTTAAATTAATTATAATATAAAGAGGTAGCATACAATGAAGTTGATTTAGGAGATGAGTTGAATAAAGTAATTATTATTTATAAATATAAGAATTAGATCCGTGAAAGAAAAAGCTTCTCTTGACTCAAACATCAGACATCAACCTAGAAAAACAATATATTAATAATAAATTAATAATATTAAATGAATAATGACATATAAAATCAAAAATTCAAAAATACTACTTTCACTCTAGTTTGATGCTTTACAATTATATTAAATAAAAATTAAGAGCAAAATGTTAATAAATATATTAATAAAATTAAAATATTACTTAAGGAGGGAGATGAAATACTTAATCATGTGAACCTGTGAATGCTTTTCCATCAAAATATATATTTATATTAATATCAATAAACTATTTAATTCAAAAATATTATTTAGATAATAAAATTCATTAAATTAAAAACAATTTATAACATTATATAATATTAAATATACACTCTAG
>JABUQX010083260.1:0-17500 GCA_015478945.1 Trachelipus rathkii | reverse complement strand
CTATAATGTGTTATATGTTGACTCAATGGATTAATAAAACATTAAAAATGAATACATATTTATATGCTACTGAGTAGATAAATTTATCGACATTAGCTATTGTATACACTACTATAATAACTTTCTTTATAATTGCCTTGCGTAGACAGGCTAATGCTAATGACATTACAATATCTTCGTGCGCACATATATTTGTAATTCACTAGTTTTAATTATATTTCAACGTTTCTTCTAGGTATTACGTTTTATGCCTAAGATTCATAAATGCACTCTCACACTTAAAAATATCCTCACTTTCCTAACCAGAACATTCTTTCATTACATTATATATCTAAGAGCTCTTTATGACATTGACTTACAAAAGGTTTTCCGCACAGTACATTGTAAATATAATTCTTATTATTATAATAAACTTATTCTAGTACTTTTGACCTTAATACGCTTTATTATTTATTTATATAATATTTTATCTATTATATAACATTTGATAGATGCAGCCATGTTTGATGTAAATTGTCTCCTTCTCAGTATCAGACCCTCAATTTTGGCTTATAAAATTGAAAATATATATTATATATTATTTATTATATATATAAATAGTATGATATATATATATATTATATTAATTATAATATAGAATATATAATAATAGTATATATATTAAATATATATATATTATTTAAAAAATTTAATTAATATATATATATATTATATATATTATATATATATATATTATATATATATATATATAATATATATATATATAATAGGTCAGCGGTTAGTATACAGACGATAATGTTATCTTAAAAACTATTAATTGCTACAGTAAAACGAATACATTGGTGGATGTGGTAAAATTTTGGTACGGAAAATGAAAAAAAACAATAATTAGTATAACTTGAATATGATCTCAAAAAAACACAATAGCTACAGGCGAAAAGAATACATTTTGGAATAACTGTAAAATTCAACATTCGGGAAAACAGTAAAAAATTAGAAAAAATAAAAAAATTATTGTTAATAATTATAGTAAAATGATTAAAGGGCCTATTTAGAGAGCTAAGGCCATTTAGAGACCTTAAAAAACATTTGTTTTTTTTCGTTAAAATAATAGACCTTTCTATTTAAATTTTTGCTTTTTTTTTTTTTTAGTAAGAATACCCAAAGGTATAACGCCCCCTGATGGCAGAGTCGGGTCCTCTCAAGCCTTCCGGGGACATACGGGGTAGATTAGTTCCCCCCTCCGGGGAGGGTCCTCGGAACCCCCCGCTCTTTGGTAATTTGGGTGTCGCGGGTCCCCGCCCCTGCCTCCCCTACGGGAAATGGAAAACATCCCCCCCTATGGTTAACATTGAATATTTCCCCGTTCGACTCGAGCCCCCTAGTGTGCCGAATAAAGCATTTTCCTATGTGAATTTTACCAGGATTCAAAAATGTATGACGTTTCCTGTAAATTTTAAGTTTAACAAGTTTGTTTTATTTTTTTTTTTTTTTTTTGTTTATTTTTTTTTTTTACATTTTCCGCACTAAATTGGACCAGCATTCCTTCTTTTTTTTCTGTACTGTAGCATTAATAGTTTTAAGATAGCATAGACTGGTTATAGCTAAACGCTGGCCAATATAGTAGTATGTATTAAATATATAATAATGATATATATATATATATACTAATATATATATATAATATAGTAATAATATAATATATATATATTATATATATGATATATATATAATAATATATATATATATTCCTTAATTTGATAAAAATTTCTATTAATTATATTGTTTTTAAAATAAAAAATTTAAGATTAAAGTCATCAAAGATTTTTGGTAACATGAATAATTTTGGGGTTTGTACCCCATGAACCCCCTGTTTACGGATATATATATATATATATATATTATATAAATCTATAGTAATATATATATATATATATATATAATATATTATATATAATAGATAATATAATATAAATATATATATATAGATATTATAATAAATATAATATTTGTTAAAATATATATATAAAATATATATTAAATTGATTAATATATATATATATAAATTATATATATTTATATATAGATATATATATTATATGATATAATATATGATATATATACTATACATAATAAATATATATATAAATATTAGTATATATAGGCTTGGTTCAAGTACATTTTGGCGAAGTACAATACAGTACTGCTAGAATGTGTCAAGTACAGAGCGAAAAGTAACTGCTAGATTTCTTCAAGTACAAATTACATGGTATCAAAGTACAAGTACTTAATGAAAACTTGTTGATATATTATATTATAATATATATATATTATATATATTATAATATAATAGATATTAATTAAATATATATATAATATATATATATATATATATATATATATATATATTAATAGTATATATATAATGATGATATATATTATGAATAATAATTATATAATTATAACTATATATATTATATATTAGTATATAATATATATAATATATATATATATTATATATATTAATAAACATTATATATATTAAATGAAACTAATATTATCGAAAAACTATTGGTATATGTAAATATATTATATATATATATTAAAGTATATACATATAATATATAATAATATATAATATAATATTATAAAATAGTAGTAATAATATAAATAATATATATATAATATGTATTATAATTGTAATATATATATAATGCATATATATATATACACACTATTGTAATATATAGTATAATAATAACAGAATATCTATTTAGTCATCATTATGCCACGGAGTGGAGAGAATATCTTATATTGCCAGTTCTATATATAGATATATTTATAAATTACGAAAACGATACATACATATATAATTTTATACTTTTATATATATAATATATATATATAGTATAATATTATATATATAATATATAATAATATATTATATATATATATATATAATATATGCTGATACGATATATATATATATTATATGATATCATATATATATTATATATATAAGATATAATACTATATTTATATATATAATAAATATATATAATGATAGTATATAATATTATATATAAAATTAGATAAATGAGAAAAATTACCTAAACAAGTTATGTGTGTGATCATGGCTGCACAAATAATTATATATATATATATATAATATATATATAGCATTTCAACCACCTCTTTTCCCCAGACAACATGGCACCGGAAACAGACCGTAGAGATAGAATATGAGAAGCTTGTCTAAAAGTTAGATAAAACTTACAGCTTTAAATTTTTACCTTTTTAAGTGGAGTTCAAAAATTTGATAAAAGTTTCTGTCACGGGACTCGGTGAGGACTCTCACTATGGGAATCTCTGCAATGGTGGGGTTCACCCCTTGGCCCAGGTGGCCTATCAACCATACCCCCTCAAAAACCCCGCATTCACTCCTGTATGCACCTTTCTCTCTGCCTCTGTAAACGTCAAATTTTCCTCTAACACCAAGGCTTCTTTACTTACTCGAATCCACTTTTTTTCTTCGGCTCCCACCGGTGATTCCATCAACATCTCACCACTGATAATCATTTAAGCAACCGACTATCATCCATCCTTTCCACATGACAAACCACTTCAAAAACTTACTTTGGTGAGCTTCTCTCATTTACCCTTTCTTCACACCCCACCAACTCTCTATTACTTCATCATCAATCCACTCCTATGCTCACACCTAACACACCCTTAAGGTTGTCCATCTGGAAACTTTGTAATTTAGATCTGGTAACTCTCTTATTTAACGAATAGTCCTCACTATTATACATAACACAGAACAAACATACTCTCATGCAAACCCAAGAGCACTCAAGACTTAGTCCCTTTCCATCCATCAAGGATTTAATTGCAATTCGCAACTTTCCTACTACACTCTGCATTATCCGTTTTCTTTTCATTCCAAAATATACTCCTAATATGTAAACGCGAGAACTTCTCCAGCCTATTTCACCATGCTACAACTACTTCACACCGAGGTCTGTCACTACACACAACATAGACCTTACCTTATCAGCTACGTTTGCTTCAAAACCTCTTTTGCAGACACCAAAAAACATCTCTCTACCAAATCCGCTAAAACTGCTCTTGCACATCGCCTAACAAAGCAAGATCATCCTCAATAATAGGTTGGTGAACTTGGCTGCCGATGTGTTCTATTGGCGCTATACTGTCGGCATCCCCCGGACCTCACACTCTCTTCCACTCTTCATCCTTCTAACACATAATCCCCTGCCGCAAAACCTTTAATTCTTTCATAACCCCATCCATATACAAATTGAATAACCAAGGAGACATAACACTTCCCTGCCTCATTTCCGCTATTAATACTAACCAGTCCACTTTCGGACTCTATTTATTCCTTCCCACTGCTTTTTTGATGTGCCATTCAGAGCTTATCCACCAAACCATATATTGCTACACCTGCCACAGAGCTTTCCCTATTAATTCTACCATACGCTTCGTTGGAAATCATAAAACCATCAATAACAATTTATCTTCCCTCCCTCATTCCCATCATGTTGTTTCAATGTAAAGATTTGAATCCACACATCCTCTACAACCACTTATAAATGCACCTTTTTCTACACATCAGTCCTCAGTCACTCGACGCACTCTTTCAAACCAAAATACCAGCATATATCTCCTAAAACAAAAACTAATTCCCTACAATTCTACTTATCGCCCCTTACCCTTAACATAAGGGTACTATATCTGCGCTTCTACAATTCTTTTGAATTAATACCTCCAAAAACACCGCTTGTTACACAACTTCCATATGCAATTCATCACCTCGCATATATATATATTAATATATATATATAAATAATATATATATATATATATATAATATATATATAAAATATATATATATATATTATATATATAATAAATAAATAAAATATATATATACATATATAAATATATATATATAATATATATATATTATTAATATATATAGTAATATATTATAATATATATAATATATATATATATATATATTATATAATATATTATAATGAAATACTTTAATTACGTGGGGAAATTATTCAGAATACATAATATATGAATATATTCAATACGTGAAAATGTATAACAATTAAAATAATAATATATATATATATATATAGTATATAATAATATAATATATATATATATATATATATATATATATATAAATATATAATATATATATATAAATATATATATATATTATAATATTTATTGGCAATTAAAAAATGCAAAAGTACTTTCAAGACTTTGCAAATTTTTCAATACAAAAGTTGCAAGTAAAGTACAAGAGAGTACACTGGTTTAGATACTGCCAAGTGACAGAGCAACAAGACCAAGTAACCTCCAAAACGATACTTAGAGAAGAAGTACAAAGTAAGTACTTGTAATTGAACCCCAAGCCTGATATTATTAATATATATAATAATATATATAAATAATATAATTATATATATTATATATATAATATATATTAATATATATATATATATATATATAAATATAGCATATATAATAATATATAAATAATATAATATATATATTATTCTATATATATATATAATATATATAATATAATATATCTAAAATATAGTATATAATATAAGGTCAATGTACAGGACCCATCCGGTCCCCAAAAACGGCCACATCTGGTTAAATAATTACCCATGGTATCCCTTCCTGTATAATATGTTTTAAATGTCAAAGAAAAATTTGAATGGCAGAAAATAAACAAATATATATTAATATATATATATATATACTAATATATATAATATGTGGGTATATATAATATTATATAATATTATATATATATAGATAAAATATATATATAGAATATCTAATTATATATATATAATGAAATTAATTTAAATAGTTTTAATCAAAATTCATTTATTCAATTTATTTTATTTTATTTTTTTTTTTTTTGAATTTTTATTTAAATAATTTTTCTTTATTTGAGTTTTCAGGAGGTAATCTTCTGAATAAATCCGTTGAAACGTATTTTCTGAAACTATGAAAATACTGATACAGAGATATTCAAAAATCATCTGATATACAAATATCTACTTACTTATATAATATATATATATATATATAATATATTTATAAATAATTATATATATAATATATAATATATATATATATATTATAATATTAATAGATAAAACTATAATATAATAATAATATATAATATTATTATTATCATTATTATATATTATTATTTATTTTATAATTATTATATTA
Source organism: Trachelipus rathkii (assembly GCA_015478945.1). Lineage (NCBI taxonomy): Eukaryota > Metazoa > Arthropoda > Malacostraca > Isopoda > Trachelipodidae > Trachelipus > Trachelipus rathkii. The sequence goes on along the minus strand of JABUQX010083260.1, from coordinate 11,203 downwards.
TAGTATATATATTATTATTATATATTATTTATTATTATATATATTATTATGATTATATATTATATTATTTTATTATTATTATTACTGCCTCCAAGTCTCTCATCACAATTCTAAAACGTATTTCGAAAATGCACAACTCAAAACTTAGTTTTTCTTCTAAAATCCTATAGCATGCTAGCGTAGAATGAAAGCTAGTGGTAGAAGATGCATGTTTTCTAAGACATTATTACCTAGTTTGGGTACAGATCGGGAATGGGGAAGTAGGGCTTTAGGTGTAAATGAAATGGTTAAGAATATATGTATTTCAGAGAATATTAGATTCTTGGATATGAGGAGAAAATTTCTCAACAGAGATCTTTTAGCAGAAGACGAAGCTTATCTTATTAGTAAGGGTGTTGAGTTTTTGAGTGATAATTTGGAGACTTTCCTGTCCAGAAACTAGGTTAGGTTAGGTTATGGGTGAAGGATTAAATAATGGTACTGATAGTTCTGTAGATGAAGTCGATTGTAATGGTGCTGGTTTAATTAAATAAAACTAAGGTTTCTATAGGGTTAAATGAAGACGATACTAATTCAAGTAAGAGCATATTGAATATCAAATGCTTCTGCACAATGCCATAGTCTTAGAAATAAAAAAGATGAAATGATTATTTATATCATTGATGAGAATCTAGACATTAGTTGCATTTCTGAGGCATGGGTTGATGAAGCATTTTATGAGGACTTCATTCATGAATATGAAATAGACGAATATTCATTTTACCTATGATGTTGAATTTATGTTGGTAGATATCCTTATGCACACTAAATTGTACAAAATAGGAGCATTATAAAGATCTCCTAGTTACAATAAAGAAATAGATGTATAAATGATGAAAGAAATCGAGACAGCAAGCCGCAAAGAAAAAGGCTTAGTCATAATGGGAAATTTTAATTTTCCTGATATTGAGTGGGATTTCGTGACTAGTATAGATCATAGAAGTTTTGTCTTTTTAAATTGTATACTAGACAACTTTTGAGTCAGGTGGTCCTTGAACCTACAAAATATGCAGCATTTTTAGATTTAATTTTAACTGATGATGAGAGTTTGGTTAATGAGGTTAGAGTATAGGAGAATTTCGGAATTAGTGACTGTAATGTAAATAGAAATAACATGAATGTGATGTAATGTCTTGGCTGTTCCCAAATTTCAAGTAAATAGACTAATAAGAAAAGAATTGTCCATTCCAAAAATGATAATTATCGAATATTTCGAGATATGCTAAATATAATTGACTATGGTAAAGTGATTAAAGACTAAATTGTTTAGTTATATGGAAAAACTAGTTATTTTTTTTTAATGAACATTTAGTCAGTATGTTTTAAAAATTTACCTATTATGGTAACAAAAAAAAATCATTTGGTGGAGTAGAGAAATAAGAATCAATGAATAATATAGATGATTTAAAATATTTACAGGTAGTAGTTGGGAGGAAGACTTAGTATTCTGTATAACTCTCAGCATGATTTTACAAGTGATAGACAAAAGTTAGACAAACCTTTAACTATTTATAGAATGCAATACTGCATTACTGCATTTACCAAGGAGACCCAGTTGGTGTTATATATTTAGACTTCAGCAAAGCCTTTGATAAGGTGAGCTCCACGTAAAGTTGATGCAAAAGTTACTTCAATGTGGTATAGGTGGGGTGATGCAAGGTTAGATTAGGAGATGGTTGAGGAATTTTGAAGACAGTGGTACTACTGAATGACAATAGGTCATCGTGGGAAATAGTGAAGCGTGGTGTTGCCATCAGAGTTCAGTGATTGGGCCACTATTTCATTGTTACTTATATATATTATATTATTATTATATAATATAATATATATATATATATATATAATATATATATATATATTATATATATATATATATATTATTAATATATATATAATAATATATAAACCTACCTCCTCCCGCCTTGGTACGAATTTCCTTAGGTTTTCTCCCTTTTAATTCCTGTCTAACTCAATCTCCATCTATCTCCACTGAGCATACCAGATCTGCTCAACTTGGCACTACTTCCCCCTCGAAATAGTCTACCTTAAACCCTTTTTCACTTTCAACTATTTCCCACAGTCTTTCAACGATTCCTCTATACATAACTTTCTTTTGAATATCTTTAGACCTAAAACCCTCATCCCCACGGTGCCTAAACTCCCAGAATATATCAACATCCCTTTTGTCGGTTCCTCCCACCCCTCCTTAATTTTTGACCTACATAAAGTCCTTACGACTTTCTTCCCCCAACTCCAACCCTATCTTGTTGCCACCAACCCCTTATCCAAAGGTTTGTTTATTTGCCTTAAACATAAACTACCCACGTTAATGAAATCTTCAGTTGTCTATAACTTTACATATAAAGACTGCAAGGCCTGCTATGTTGGCCAAACAGGTCTTGAGTTGCAACTCATAGTTCACAAACACCAAGGTACATCTTTTCGAACTAACCTAACCTCCAGCACTCCTGAACACTCCTCTATCCGCTCTCACACCTCCAACTTAAGCCACCCTCTTCGCTTTTCTGACTTTACTATAAAGATAGATTTGTAATAGATCGCAAAATTCTGGAGTCCCTCTACATTAGATAATTGAACCCCTCATTGAACTCCTCCCACTCTTCTACTCCATTAATAATTGTTTATTCCTCTACTTCCTCTATAACTATGCCTTGCTTCTATATATTAAAATCAACCAAATTTTATTGGTCTCTTTCCTCTTATCTAACATAATTTTCCTTTGTAGTCTATAACTGTGCTACCATTCAATAAGGTGTGTTTTCCTAAAGTGCTTTAGTGAATTGCCCTTGCATCTGTTATCATTATCATTATCATTATCATTATCATTATCATTATTATCATTATTATTATTATTATTTTTATTATTATTATTATTATTATTATTATTATTATTATTATTATTATTATTATTATTATTATTATCATTATTATCATTATCATTTTTATTATCATTATTATTATTATTATTATTATTATTATTATTATTATTATTATTATTATTATTATTATTATTATTATTATTATTATTATTATTATTATTATTATTATTATTATTATTATTATTATTATTATTATTATTATTATTATTATTTTTATTATTATTATTATTTAAACAGGTGTTAATATTGTGCTTTAGTTGAATTACCCTTACATCTATTATTATTATTGCTATTTGAATCTGGTTTAGAATTATAACCTTAACTTTAACCTTTGCCATGCGTACCCTGTTACCATTTTTTATTTATTGTTTATTATTTTTGTTTGTCATCTTTTTTATTATTAATCCTATCGTTTATTAATTTATTTATTTTATTTATCTTTCATTTATGACTTTTATTTTATCGTTCATTTTTATTTCGTATTTTTTATAATTATATTTTTATTTTTATATTTATTTTTTTCTAATTATTATTTTGTTTTGAATATTTTTGCTTATGATTTTCACCCCCCCTTTATTTTATTTATATTTATATTTATATTTATATTTATATTTATATTTATATTTATATTTATATTTATATTTATATTTATATTTATATATATATATTTATTTTTATATTAATATTTATTTTTATTTTTATTTTTATTTTTTATTTTTTATTTTATATATTTGTTTACTTTGATGTTTATTTGTAATTTATTTTTATTTATATGAACCTAAATCCATTTCCCATCATTATTATTGTGCATATGTGTTATTTCAGTATCCTGAAGATAAGTCTTGGTAGGCTCGAAACGTCGATGTTAAATATTTGGATATAATAAATCTCTATGACTGTTTATATATATATATATATATATATATATATATATATATATATATATATATATATATATATATATATATATATATATATATATATATATATATATATATATATATATATATATTAGTCAAAATTAACGCACCACAAGGAACGTGGCGAAGGAAGGGTAGAAAAGGTTGAAGAACGCGAAGACACTTTATTGGACAATGACAATAACATGGTGGATTCCTCCCAAGAACCGTATGTTGATAGAGTGTGAGGCCAAGGTGCAGCCAAAGGGTCTCTCAGTAGGGTTCGGAGGTTGGGCGCTGCAAACACACAATGTTGGTTTTTACGGCGACGGCCGCGGGGTGTTGGGTGACGGATGACTGCCTGACACCTTCCTGGCATGCTCTCGATGAGTGGGCTAATGTCCTGGACAGTGATTTGATCCCATACATCGTGCAATGCCTGTCGCAGGTTAGGGAGGGTCCGTGGAGGGGTTGTAGCTGTCGGATCCGACGTTTCAGGACATCCCATAAATATTCGATTGGGTTGAGGTCCGGACTATATGCTGGCCACTCTAACGCCGTAATTTGAACCGTCATAAGGTAATCGTTCACACAGTGGGCCTTATGTGGTCTTGCATTGTCATGCATTAGGATGAGAGAGTCACCAGTGTAGGGGGCATATTGCACGACATATGGTTCGAGGATGTCTGTAATATGACATACGGCTGTAAGAATGGCTCCATCGAAGATGTGCAACTCTGTAGGCCCCGATGAAGAGATGCATCCCCAGACCATAACCGACCCACCTCCAAATGGCGGCAACTGCAGCACATTGCATTGCTCGAACCTCTCCTTCGGTCGTCAGTATACTCTACCATGCCTGATCGAGGCATACAGAGACACTTTCGACTCGTCCATAAAGAGCACCTTTGCCCAATCGTCGACTGTCCAATGGATGTGTTCTCGGGCAAATGCCAGTCACGTCCTTCGATGTGCCGTGGTGTGCGATGGACCTATGACAGGCCTCCGGGGCCGGTAATTATGTTCCTCAAGGCGTCAACGCACTGTATTGTCACTCACCCTGGTGCTGTGTACCTCCGCCAGCTGTATCTGCAGATGTCGTGCTGTTGTGTGGCGCTCTCGTAATGCACTCAGACGTATAAATCGGTCTTCCACGGGTGTGGTGGCCCTGGGTCTACCTTGTCCTCGCCTGCGATCATGTGTCAGGGTTTCCTGGTACCAATGGACCACCCGTGCAATCGTTGTGTGAGCTATACCGAACCGACGACCAAGTGCCCGGTACCCGTGTCTAGGGTTGGGAAAAAAACCGTTTGTTTGAAATCATATTTTTTTTTCAGGAAAAAAACATGTTTTTTTCATGTTTTTTTCATTAAATGTATTTTTAAAAATATAAAGAGGCTAATATGATATTTCACTTGAGTATTTTCATTTTTCAAATATGAGGATGCCTGAAATTAAATAAATATTCCATTTTGATTTATAAAATAGCAGAACTACCTTTCTCTTATATTTTATCAATTGTTTTCGTTACAATTTATAGTAGGTTGTAGCCTGCAGACTGCTGTTTGTAGGCTTCTACTTACTAATTTTACTATGTATTTTACATTTGTATCATATAATCATATTTATAATTTACTTTTAAACATAAATGTATATTATATTTATATAGAATGAGTCTGAATGACAAAACTCAAAAGTGACTTAAGGGATGCAAATGAAATAATAAAAATATTGAAATTAAAAAAAAATTATACCAAGATTGTAATGAAGGAGGATGAGTGAATGACTACATTAAATATTTGGCTTTGAATATCAACTTGATTCACTAATCACTAGTCCTACTCCTCAGACCCCAGTCACTACTGAGTACTCGATCATCAAGCAGTATCAGTCAAGCTCATTATCACTGGGCTAATCAGCGTGATCAGCCACATTTAATTTTGATATGACTTATAAGAAGTCTGATATCTCAGAGTTGTATGAAATATCATGTGAGAAGGACAGTGGTGAAGGAGCAGGGGCAGTAACAGGACTCTTAAGATTAGCTGCCTTAGCATAATCATCTCTCTCAGTTGGCAAATTTTCAGAATTTCCTAGTTCTAGATTATGAGCAATAATACTGTTTTGCAAGGTCTACACAACAAAAGTTACATTTCATGCGAGGGCCTTTGCTACCTTTTATTTCCTTAAAAAGTATAGTCACACGACTTTTTGCACGTGGCATTTCTAAATTCTGATTAAATAATTATGATAAAAATGTTACTGAAAGGTGAAACAGTAAGAAAACATTAATGAAGCCGCAAGCAAAATATTATGAATATCAAAATTCAGAATATAAAATAAAAATATGAAAACCTATAAAAATTTTGAATACAAACTCAGAGGCTTCCACCTTGTAGGAAATTGGAACCAAAAAATGTCCAAATTAGAGCATATTTGCTAAAACTTATAATAAAATTGTTCAAACATGTAAATTCCAAAAAAAAAAAACGAAAAAAACAAATTTTTACTTGTTTTTTTCAGGCTGTTTTTTTCATGAAAAAAACGTTTTTTCGGAAAAAAACGAGCTTGTTTTTTTCCTTTCCCAACCCTACCCGTGTCCTTCGGCGTGGAGTGTTGTTATCTGCGCGCACTGATCTCTTGACATTTGACGCACTATTCTCTCCATGTTTATTGGAGTCGCTTCGTACGTGAATGATCCCTCGCTCAATTATGCACCCGACATAACCTACCCCCACCTCTCCCAGGTCTAGTTACGTGGTTTATGTTTTCCTAAATTTATCGCTGTGACGGCCCCAATACTGCAGCGATTTTTCTGCTGGGTGGTTACATAGTTACACTGATGCTGTTGTCTGTCTGTGTAGGTGTGGGGTTTCATGGAGTTAGGGGCCTTCCCGTTCCTGCGAGTGAAATTTATCCTAGTGGTGCGTTATTTTTGACGAGTAGTATATATATATATATATATATATATATATATATATATATATATATATATATATATATATATATATATATATATATATATATATATATATATATATATATATATATATATATATATATATATATATATATACCGGTATATATATATATATATAGAGATATAGATATAGTATATAAAGAAGAAGTTATATGTCGCTCTTTTTATATATAAATATATATATATATATATATATATATATATATGGTCAACCTCCAGATTAGGGGACCCCTGTAACTTAAAAACTACAATAGCTACATGAAAACTGAATACATTTTTGAAATCAGCGAACTTTTTTATGCAGGGAAGTAAATAAGAAATAAAATGAAATGCGATAAAAAATATAAAAACTAATAAATATGGTTTGATGTACGACAGGGGCCCCTAATCTGGAGACTGGCATATATATATATATATATATATATATATATATATATATATATATATATATATATATATATATATATATATATATATATATATATATATATGGTACAGATGAAAATCCAACAGTATAAAATATATAAGAAATCGAGATTATGATGCTTTCGGATTGCTTGTTGTGGGTAAATATGGCAAGTCGTAGACGGAAACAATCAAATAAACGAAAAGTTATTAAAGATATAAATCCAATGGAAAAACCAACGGTCCATCTTAAGCACTTAGATAAATAATCAACATAATCCATATAAATGTACATATACATTAGTTGTATTTTCCTTTAAGACAATCAAAGTTTTAAAGCTAGAGGAGTAGCTTTCTTTCTTCTAAGTTCTATAATTAGAAGCTTCCCTTTTTTGTTATATTTTCTATGTTAAATTCATTCAATTTTAATCAGTGACAATCGATTATAAGGAAATGTACAACAAGACATTCTACTCAGCATTGTTAAAGGTTCAATGGAGGAAGCGAAAGCAATAATTAATCAGTCCACGTTATAACATTAGGAATTGAACCAGATCTAATGCAAATTATATTTATGTTCCTAAAGAAAAGTATAAAGACCTAGATTTCATGATGAGGTTTTGTGAAGATGAGAGATCTAAAAAGTACCTACTGTTCACTTGTCTGAATTATCATATGAATACCATGATGATGATGGCATCCCTCTATTTAAACTTTCACATTTTCGAACTCAATTTTTTCTCTTTTAGACATCTCTTGTTTTTTTCAAATACTAAGTGATTGAGGATTCCAATGGCAAACCTTTTACAACCTACGATTTCCCTAATGCAATCTATCCTCAATTTCCATCCAAAGGTGGATTTTTCTAGTGTTAGTGCAAAGCGTGGTCTGTTCTTGTGTTATTTAATCAGAGTCTTCTATATGCTCTACCTTATAGCTTGGGCTCCATAACCAATCTATAATAATATTCATTGATTATATCTGTTGATCGCCTAATTCTAATGACAATCGTAAATTCTTCAACAATCTAAACTTCGAAATGAAGCACACATTCTCTATTTTTTAAGGTTCAAGAAATCTTAATTTTTGGTGTCATATTGTTGCTTCACTCTCCTTACAATATCGTTATTACATCGAACACTTTCTTTTAATTCTTTTATCGCACATCTTTTCATTTGAGGAGAATTCGCTCCGCTCATCTTTCTACACAATCTCTTCTATTCTCTCTTCAATTCTATATGCACTCAACCGGTAAAATCTAGAACTTTCTTCTTCTTCTTCTTCTTCTTCTTCTTTCAATTTTTTCTTTGCCTTTTTTGAGGTATGGACTCCAAAACTGCACTGCGTATTCTAGATGAGGTCTAACTAATGTTTTATAGAGAGGAAGTATTATATTTTTAGATTAAATAACTGTAATGAATAATGAATAACTGTAGTATAGAACATATCTGTTCTAAGACTATGATCTAATCGCTCACGCTGAATAACTGTAGTTGATGGCTTAGCTGAGTTAGCAAACTCATATGTCACATTGACAGAGGACACATCCAACACAATAAATAAACCAAAATTCTTAACATACTATGATGTTTGTTGCTTAGAAGCAGATCTGCTCTAAGTGAGCAGACTCATATGTTACAATTAATCAGTCCACTTTATAACATTAGGAATTGAACCAGATCTACTGCAAATTATATTTATGTTCCTAAAGAAAAGTTTAAAGACCTATATTTCCTGATGAGGTTTTGTGAAGATGAGAGATCTAAAAAGTACCTACTGTTCATTTGTCTGAATTATCATATGAATATGATGTTTGTTGCTTAGAAGCAGATCTGCTCTAAGTGAGCAGACTCACATGTTACATAGAAATAGGTAAAATAATATACTTATTTCAAAAATACATAACAGGTTTTTATTTAATAACAGTAGACACATCCAGCAAATTAAATAAACAAAAATACTAAACAGACTAGCCTTGAATGGACTGTAAAGTCTTTGTTAGTCGGTGTTCTGTAGTTCTGTAGTTCTTCTTCTTCTTCTTCTTCTTCTTCTTCTTCTTCTTCTTCTTCTTCTTTCTTTCTTCTTTCTTCTTCTCTTTCTTTCTTCTTCTTTCTTCTTCTTCTTTCTTCTTCTTTCTTTCTGCTTGTTTCTTCTTCTTCTTCTTCTTCTTCTTCTTCTTCTTCTTCTTCTTCTTCTTCTTCTTCTTCTTCTTCTTCTTCTTCTTCTTCTTCTTCTTCTTCTTCTTCTTCTTCTTCTTCTTCTTCTTCTTCTTCTTCTTCTCCACCTTTCTTCTTTCTTTTTGCAAACATTCTTCTTCTTCTTCTTCTCTTCTTCTTCTTCTCTTCTTCCTTCTTCTTCTTCTTCTTCTTCTTCTTCTTCTTCTTCTTCTTCTTCTTCTTCTTCTTCTTCTTCTTCTACCATTAACTTGCACATTTCCAATCGTCGTGTATCGGGGTCAGTCATATCTTTATCTAGAGTATTTGAGGTTCCCCAACTCTGGTGACCTATATGCAAGTTCTGGGCTTTTGTCACCAGAACTATTTTACTAGCAATATATATATATATATATATATATATATATATATATATATATATAATATATATATATATATATATATATATATATATATATATATATATATATATATATATATATATATATATATATATATATATATATATATATATATAAATATATTAGTGATGCAGGTAACATCCGCATTCGCACATTATTGAAGATCCGCATCCGCGCTTTGCCCTGCGGATGTTGCGCAGATATTTATTGTCGAGATTTGATAAAGAATTTTATAATCAAAATACTGAAAAAAGATGAACCTAAACGCATAATTGAGTTGAAAGCAATTCAAAAACATCTTGATATTCCATATCTTACTGTTATCAAAGACGTTCCAACTCGCTGGAATAGTACACTTCATATGATGGAAGGAATGGTATTGATCAAAGAACTTCTTGCTTTGTACGCTAGTTCGTACTCCAAAGTTATCATTTTTACTAATGTGAAAAATGACATCATATCACACTGCATTAAGCCATTGAAACCATTTGAAGAAATTATCAAGAAAATCAGCGCCTCTACAGCTTCTGTCTCCGATGCAATACCATTAATCTCAACTCTAATGAAGCATTTTGAAACATATTCAAATGAAAATGATGACGGTTTAAAAAGAATGAAAAATGTAATAAAACCAGAGCTAGAAAACGCTTTAGTTCTGTGGAAATTAATGACCTTCATATATTGCAACTAACTTAAATCCCCGTTATAAAGGCAAGTTTTTTTTGTAACACAATATTAGAACAAGTTAAATCGTCCCTTTGTGTTGCAGTTGAAAAACTTCAATCTGAACAGTCTATTAATTCGCCATCCATTAAAAGGAAAAAAAACGAAATCTACAGAACCAACACCTTCTACAAGTAAATCAATAGCATATTCACTGGAAGAATTTCTACAGTCCAGTAGTGATGAAGAAACACACACATTACCAAAAGATGTAGCGCAAATGATTGAAAACTATCACTAAGAAAAACGACTAGATACAAATGATGATCCTATCTGTTGGTGAAAAGTTAAGAAAAATGCTTACCCACGCTTGAGTAAACTTGCATGGATATACTTGGCCTGTCCTCCAACTAGTGTTCCAAGTGAGAGAGTATTTAGCAATGCTGGGCTAATATGTGATAAAAAGAGAAACAGATTCTCAGCAGAAAAGGCTGAAAAATTGATGTTTCTCAAACATCAATTAAATTTATTAAATATATTAAAATTTCAATACTAGTGCAAAAAGTATATAATCCATTGTAAAATCTCTTTCATTAAAGACTAAGGTTCGGAAAAGAGGTTGGTGGGGTGCATTTGAGTTCGTCCCCGTCACGCACCCTGGTAACACAATTATATTAATAGATTGTGGCTAAAACTCGAAATATATATATATATATATATATATATATATATATATATATAA
>JABUQX010083259.1:20000-27971 GCA_015478945.1 Trachelipus rathkii | reverse complement strand
TAAGATATATTATAGATATTATACTTATATATATATATATATATATATATATATATAGATAGATAATTATATATACTCTTATATATACCATATAATATATATAGTATATATATTTATATATATATATATATATATTATATACTATATATATATATGTAGGTAGGTAGTATATATTTAGAAAATCTGCTCTGATGAAAAGACCCGAAATCTCCTCTAGTTAGGGACCAGGAAACCCGAGGTCCGGATTGTTATCCTACTTTCAGGAAACGTATCTCATCGGGGATAACTGCACGATATATTGGTGTGGAGAATAGTGCTAAATTGTTAACATTAGCTATATAGGAAATTTGTTGCAGAGGCATGTCTCAACCAAGTTTGATTGGAAATGAGAAACGATACTAATAAAGATAATTAAAAGATATGTCGTGGCCTGTTATAATTAATAGAGTCTATGAGTCTATATATTTAGCTATATATATAATATTATATTATAGTATAAGTAGTATTATATATATATATATATATATATATATCTATATAATATATTATTATTATATATTATATTATTAGTTTGGGGGGCGGGGGTACACATCCCCAGACTTTTTGTTCGGGGGGGCAAGACAAAATCGTTTCTTTATATATATATAGTATATATTATATTATATATATAAATATTATATATAATAATATTATATTATATATATTATTATATATTATATATATGATATATTATATATAAATAATATATATAATATATATATATAAAAGTGGAAGGACAAAATATGATTTCTATAAAAAAATGGGAATAATTTTATTATAAATTACTAAATTGCATCTTTCTAAATTGTTAACTTTAATCGATTGGCATGAGAGTGAGCATCTGCGGCTCTTAGCATCTTCAGCTTTTTTAATCTTTCTTTAGTTATGTAGAGGAGTTCAAGTCCAGTAAGTTTCATCTCCATAGTATTTCTCTCAGTAGGTTTTCAGAAGCTTAAATGTTGAAGAGCTTCTTCTACTGAATGCAGCAGACAACGGGTAAAATTGCCAGTTTGCAACAAGATATAAATATTTGGAATTGTGAACTGCGAACATAAAACACAAATCCATACCTATTGACGTTTTTTTTTGGACGATCTGTGCTTGTGTGCTTTTCGACTTCCACAAATTCCATCTGCTTTTACTAAGATCTTCTATTAGGGTTTCGAGATCTTCCTTTTTTAAATGTTAAAAATTTTTTTTATTTCATATTTCGCATTACAGCCTGTTTGCATTATACACCATTCGAAAGAAGAAAGATTTCTTTATGATTTAAAAACTCTCTCCTAATGTCTGATATTAAATCATCCAAAATGGTATAAAAATGGATGTGCGATAATGTCTGTGGTCGGAGGTAGGAATGTTGGGTCTGTATCTTTTGGAAACTTTTTTTAATTCTTGATACATGAATTTAATACCAGCGCTTGATATGCTTACCATTCCTTCAAAAATCTGCTAATTCTTAATGTGAGCATTTTTCTCTGATGGCTTTAAGTTTAGTTTTAACTAAGACTCACGAGATTTGTGTCCTGATAGAATAGCCATATCAAATGATATTATCCTCTGCACATTATTATATTAACAGATTATCAAACTTGAAATTTTTAGTGTCTGATATAATATATATATATATAATATATATATATATAATACATACTAATATATATAATAGTATATATATATTATATATCATATGATATATATATATATATATATATATATATATTATTTATATTTATTATTATTATTATTATTATTATTTTACTTATTTATTATGTATTATTATTGATTAATTATTATTATTATATTATTAATTATTATTAATTATTATATTATTATTATTATTATTATTATGTACATTATATTATTATATTATATTATTATTAATTATTATTATTATTATTATTATTATTATTATTATCCTCTTGTACCCAATAATGGGTGTAAGGTGTGTAACATACACAGGAAACAGAAAGTAGTAGAAGAACATGACGGTAAGTCGAAAAGAAGACCCCAGCCTTACCGCCACTTTTATACCTTTAAGTGAGAACACCGTCGGAGTGCAGAAAAATCCCACCCTAGGGGCTTCAAGGGACTAGCGACGTACCCTCAAGCATGGAAGACCAGCAGTTTTGCCACGTGAATCTCGTCATATGTGAGGGTTCATCCCTTGGAACAAAACCTGCAACCATACCCCTTTAAGCACATAACTCCCGCATTCATCCTATGATGCATCCTTTCTTCATCGCCTCTTGCCAAACTCGAATTCTCTCCATTCAGTGCATTTTCCTTTACTTGACGTCAATCGCACTTAGTTCTCTGTCGTCTCCCAGCTGGTCGATTGCCAACACCACTCACCAGCTGATTCAGCAGTTTAACACAAACGACTATCATCGAATCCTTTCCACTATGACAACACATCTCAATGTGACTACTCGTTTATTCCTTCATTTACTCCTTTCTCACACCACACAACTCTATTCCAATATGATATTTTTCATTCTCCAATTTTATATTCGTCATACACCTAACACACGCCTGAGATTGGTCCATCCGAACACATTGAACTTTAGATCTTATTCCCTCTTATTCCAAGACATAGTTTCAACTACTTTACATTAACACGGGTAACAACATAGCCTCATGCAAACCCTAGCGCACTCAACAATTAGTCCTTTTACATCCACCCACGATTTTAATAGCACGAGTTCCGTTCCTACCATTACAACTTTCAATTTACTACACCTCTCATCAATGATCCGGTCTCCCTTTTCATCCGACATATAATCCTCGGTAATATATTAAACCACACTTGTGTCAGTTCTCACCCATTCCAACATACGTCACACGAGGTGGTCTTGCACTCACAACCATAACCTTGCTCTATCTAAGTTTACTTTCAAACCATTCCTTTTACACACCCTGCGTAAAGTCCCGTTAATCAATATCGCTCTCAATTATTTGTCATGACAAAAGATAGTTTACATTTCTCAAGGACATTTAATTGTTGCCAGACGTTATTCTGGCGGAAATGATTACCTCGAGTATGAATTCATGCTTATCCTTGAGAAATTAAAAAATACCTGTAAGTGTGTACACTTTATTAACAATAGAAGAAACTTAAAACAGAAACTATCTATATAATTGTTTAGCGCTAAAAGGAATTTGTTCTATCTGTATGCTGGAGCGTACTACGCTTTTAATGATTTCATTTCCAGAAAATCACCTGGAAGCACTTTTTTAGTAGAAAGTGTGAGACGATCAAAGTTTGTTAACAGCATTCGTGAACATACGTCCCAAAGCGATGAAGAGCGCTTTTTTCTTTAGTGTTAAAAAGGATTAAATACCTTTCTTAGAAACACCATTGGGCAAGAAAGACTTTCCGCCTTAACAATGCTTTCGATCGAGAAAGACTTTAATTATGGCTGGCATAACCTAGGTTTTAATAATGAAGTGCAGTTGAATCAAAGTTTGCTAATAAAATATAAGAGAGCGTGGACTTTCTTTTAATAAATATTGTAAAGGTAAGTTACATAACTTTTTTTTAAAAAAATTGTAATTTTTATTTATTTTTTTAGGTATATGTCTCTACGAGTCAAATGCCTACTCTTTTTTGAACGGCACAACACGCATCAAGTATAATGATCAATATATATATATATACTATATATATATATATATATATATATATATATATATATATATATATATATATATATAATATATATATATATATATTATATATTATATATATATATATATATATATATATATAATATATAATTATATATATTGTTGTGTGTGAAGTAAAATGAAAAATGGCAACTACCAATATAGTTTTAGGACAGATCCGCGCCTGATTATATATTAATTATATATATATATATATATATTCTATATATATAGCCCTTCAGGGTGTATGCGATCAATCAGAGAGTTCAGAAGAGCAGTGTTCTTTTTAATAAAGATAGTTAAAAGAAAGTTACGCAACAATTCAAAGGGCAGAAAAAGAAGGGAGCGAGTTAGTAAGAGCAGGAAACTGCAAGCAATATACTACATTTTTAAGGAAAGCTGTTTGAGTGGAACCACCCCAGATGTGTAAGGCATACTCCATAACCTCCTCAGAAACAACTTTAACAGAACTAAACAAAATTTAAAAAAAACAAAAACAAATAATAAGTAAAGGATTAATTTATAGGTTGTTTGGTCTTCATGTGCCCTTCATCCTGATATCGCCCAAACATCTTTAAGAGAGTAAAAAAGAGTTGTGAATTTTGTCGAGCCTGAAGTCTCCCGGCGCTTTTTTGAAGTTGTCAATATTGTAAATAAAAACAGATTCCATAATCTTTCTTTTTTTAACCTGATTGCAAAATTAAATAGGGAAGCTTCTTTAATATTTATCTTGTGATTGCTAGTCGTTCGGTGCAATGTCAATTCAGAGTTTATGGAATAATTTAGTAGGTCTTGTTTATGCTGATAGATTCTTCGGGAGAAGTCCTGAATATCACATATATAAATGCATGAACATTGATGACATGGGATTTTATAAATACATTGGGATATATGGTTAGTTGATTTGGGGGTTTGAAAAATTCTTTTTAATGGGATGGAATTGTTTTTTTTGTAAACATCAATATTTGAATATGTTATAATATTGAAATTTAATTCACATGGGATCGGAAGAATAAAGTTAGGTTGTTTTAGAGGTAGGAGGGGAACTATTATAAAACCTTTTTCTTCACTTTTTGATATGCTAGGTTAATAACATAAGGAGGATAGTTTAAATTAGGGAATATAGAGGAAAGAAATTTAGTTTCTCTTGAGAGAGAAGGGGGGAAGCAAATATTTAAAAGCAATCTAAGGTAAAGGGAAGAAAGAGTAGCAAAGTTTAGTGTTGAAAGAATGTGTAGAGACAGTGTATGTAAGAAGAAGAAGAAGAAGAAGAACTGGGTTTCCTGTAAATTAGTAAGTACTTGAGAGAATTTGGCCCAAGAATTGAAAAGTGTCAAGAAAGAGATAGAAGAATTTGAGTGTAACTCATGAGTGAAAGGATTGAGGATATCAAAGATTACCTTTTAGTTTGGTTTCTCATGACAAAAAGTCTTTGCCAACTAATAGTTTTAATCTTTTTAATACATGTTTGTAATTGATGTGAATAAATAGTTTTATATTGCCAAGGGTATAAATACCGTATAAATATTCTGCTTACTTAAATATTTCTGAAAAAGTAAAAGTTTCTTATATAAGTTATATAATATATATATATATAATATACTATATAATATTATATATATATATATATATATATATTATATATAGTATATAACTATAATATTAATTACAATAGTAAACATCGATATTTCAGATTAGAATTAATATTTAAAATAAGTATTAAATTTACAAACTAAATATTTATTTGGGTAACGAGTCTATTATTCGAATGCACCACTACTGAATGAATGTATTGTCATCACTGGTGAAACTGTAAAGGTATGATAATGAGTATTGCTATGGTTATACGTGTACGATTGATAGTCATGACCATTATGGATAACATATGTAAGTAGATTAATTAATATTATACTATACTTTAAAATTTATTATTGATAGTCATGACATAAATAGGCATACACAATATATAAAGTAATTAGTAATATACTATAATTATATATATATATATATATATATTATATTATTATATATATCTATATTATATTTTATAGTATATTATATATTATAATATATATTATATATAATATTATATATTTAAATTTATTGGTTTCATAGCCAAAGCATGATAGGACTGATTATGACAGGCTGGCAAATAGATAACAGCACTATTTAAAATTTGAAGCTTGCAGTCAGTCTCAGCCCTCAAGTTAAACTTGGACCATAAGCCTATAACTGACTTGACATTCATTCAGTCACTAGAAATAAACGTAGTAATTAACTACTAACTAAATTAATTAGAAATTAACCAGCATTTATGCCAATTGACAGAAATCACTAAATTAATTTTTACACTGAGGTTCATATTTTTCTCAACTTCTAATGAAGATAATTTCATAATTAAAATATTAAATAATTGAGGTACTATGATTAGATTATTATTTTCATTTTCAGATTACATAAATTCAATTTTCATTATTTTAATAGATTATTAATTAATAGTTAATTAAATCACTAGCTTGAGAAACTAGTAAACTGTATAAATGAAAGTTAATATTAGTATTCATTAATAAATATTGTAAAGTAATAACTCAAGATGCCTATTGGAGGAGGAAGAAAAAAGGTTTGGAAGCAAAATTCTTTCGAAAGAGTGAAGGGAAAAAAGGTCTCTACTTCACGGAACCAGAAACATTAGATATTTTACCAGTTCAAATAAACCAAATAGTTCAAAAGTTAAATGTCACTGGTTCCAAGAGAGCTTTGTTTACCTTCTCCAATAATTTTGAAAATATAAATTTAAGATAGGTTACCTACTAATAGGTACTAGCGTTTACCGTACTGTATTATTAAACTTAAAAGTACAATACCCTAAGTATTTGTTAAATTTTATGGCTGCCCAATTATGGGACTGCCCAATGATGCGGATGAGAAGAACCGGCGTAGCCCTTTAAAAACTAAGTTTTGAAGTCGTTCGTTTATTGGGGACTGCGCATGGTCTTAGTGGATAAAGCGCCGGTTACTGTTACCTCAGCAACGCGGAGGTCCAGTGTTCGAATCCCGCTGATGAAGAGTAAAATCTTCTGTGACTCATTCATTTAAATTACCGTTTTATTATTATTATTATTATTATTATTATTATTATTATTATTATTATTATTATTATTATTATTATTATTATATTATTATTATTATGTGTGTATTATTATTATTATTTGTTATTTTAGTACCGCGCGTATTATTAGCTAATCTTATTATTTCATTACTACTGTAGCCGTATTTATTATTACGCATTAATTACTGTACATGTATTATTCCATTAGGTAGGCTATTATTACTGTACATACGGTAACGTACCGTATACAATTTTTTTTTAAAAAAGGTTACCGTAGGTACTGTACATACCTATACGGTACAAAGTGCTTATTATTATTATTTTATTATTATTATTATTCTATTAGCCGGCTATTATTATTATTACCTACTATTATCATTAAACTATTATTATTTTTATTACTGGAAAAAATTTCAATTTTATAATAGAAAGAATAATTTTTCAGAACATAATAAAATTACGGTATAAGTTACACATGCTTTATTTGTTACCAAAATAATTTTTTTAACATCCTTAAATGTTAACAGCTTAATATACTTGATTATTGATGACATAATAATACCTGGTGAGCTATTTGCAATTAACAATTTTCAAATTACTTATTTCTCCGCTCGCGAGGCCATAGATAGTCTCGTTTTCCCCCCATTTCAATTTTTGACACTCATTTTCCAAAAATGACTAATAATAGAAAAATTTTTTTTTAATTTTTTATATTTTCGTTTATAGCCATAACATTTATGGACGGTTAATTGTTAAAAAACATTTAAATATGGCGTATAACTATTTGATTTTTGATTTAAAAATTCCAATAAAAAAAAAGTTTTAATTTCGAAAAAAAAAAATCGATTTTTAAACAATGCGTAAAAAAATATAGCTTACACATGTTATTTTCGACCCAAATTTAATTTTATAACATCTTTAACAGTTATATTACTTTCAGTATTAATATCAATACTACTGTATAATCCAAGTCCCATAATTTACAAGTACCCATTTTTACCCCAAAGAAATTTTGTTTGACACTTGCATTTTTCAAAAATTTGCTACAAATATTTTTCTTTACATTTTTACATTTTCGTTATCTTATAATTCTTGACTATTTTTGCAAAAAAAATATTTAAAATTAGGTCTAACTCAATATTAGATTGTTTGGC
>JABUQX010083259.1:10000-17500 GCA_015478945.1 Trachelipus rathkii | reverse complement strand
CGCAGCTTCTTCTTTTTTTCCTTCATCCATCTTCCTTCATCTTCTTCTAAGCTTTTCTTTTTTTTCACTGGGACCCCCTCCAGGGGGACCCTCAAACTCATTTTGGGTTTCTGAACCCTCAAAAATGAGTTCAACACACCATTGAAAACATAGATATAGACACCTCATTTGTCCTAATATGTGTTTGGTTTTAGTACATCATGAATTTGACTTGTTAAATATTGTGTACCGCACAGCACCGCCTTACCGACTCATGAGCCGGGGTATAATTACTTATCCTCAGCTATCTCTATTCATTCATTCTCATCTAACCAACTCCAAAATTCAGGGTGTATAACGTACATCGTTAAACTATACTCGCCACCGCACCGCTTTTTTTTCCCACACCGCCGATTTGTCGCAGCACCGTTACTAACAAACTACAATCACTCATTGATCTGTTATACGAGACTTCTTCTTTTTCTTCCTCCATCTTCCTTCGGTCTTCGCTGCTTTTTTTCTTTTTTCAGGCGGACCCCCTCCTGGGTGCGAACCTCAAACCATTTTTGGGTTTCTAAAACCCTCAAACATGCCGTTACTACACCATGAAAACATAAGTATAAAACCTCATTGCCTAATATGGGCATTGAGCCAGAATTGAATTTTCTTTCCTAAGACCTCTACGACTTCGCGCAAGAAAGCAGCCCTTCAATTTTCCTAAGATTTAATTCAAATTTTCTTTTCTTTTGAAGATGCATTTCATTCAAATAATTAATTTAAAAGAAATGTTTCCAAATAATTGTTGCTCCTCCATCTCGGATTTTATATGAAAATAATTTTAATAAATACTTAAAATTTTGAAATTCTGAATTGCTAACATAAATTTTTCTTTACTAGATATGAAACATTAAACTCTAGAATAGTGGTCTGCAAAGGGGGGTACGCAAAGTGATACTTGGGGGTACGCCAAAGAAGTAGGCTCACAATCACTCTTGCGCAGTTATGATCGTGTTATCACAGTTTAGTGTAAGTTTCTCTCATCGGTAGCTGTGTCTTATATATTATATTATATTATTTTTATATTATGTATATTATATTATATTATATTATATTATATTATATTATATTATATTATATTATATTATATTATATTATATTATATTATATTATATTATATTATATTATATTATCTTAGAATGAAAATTATAGTCAATTATATTGATTGAAATTATATTATATTTATTTATATTAATTATATTATATTTATATTATATTATATTATATGTATATTAATATATATTATATCTAATATTATATTATATTATATTATTAGGTCTGTAGGGGGTACAACTTATAATTATTTTCGTCTTAGGGGCACGCGATCAAAAAAGTTTGGAGATCGCTGCTTTAGAGTACTCTCTTTTCAAAATACAATTCACAAAATACTTATTTAGTAGTTTCCTTCTCTGATTTATAATCCTCTCTCCAGTATGTAATCCTTCAGACTTCAATATTCTTCTGGGACGTCTTCCTGCCTTGTCTGTTTCTCTTCCTTGTTTCCCTTTTGTTTCCACGAGTCGTCCCACAACTCGATACATCAGATTATATATTATATATATATATATTATACTATATATATATATATATAATATATAATTATATATATATATATATAACTATATATATATATATTATATATATATAATATATATTATATATATTCCAGCGGGACAATAGGACAGAGAGTCTTAAGGAACAGAGAGCTTATCAAATTCCACCATAGTTTGGCCAATTTAATAGCCGATGATGCTCCCAATAGTACAGGCTTTAGAAAGTGTTTACAAGCCAAAAGGCAAGTGTTATGAACGTAAAGGAAGCGTGTTCTGCCGAACTTACCATTGCAGTACATGTAAGATTGACATAGCAGTACGGTCTGGAGGTTAAATAGTTGATAGAGAAAGGATAAGAATAATAGAAGACAAATCACACGAACCGTCCTCAGAGGGCTCTGTAGAGGCATACAACTGCGAGAGTTCAGATGCAGCAGCTGGCCATGCGAATAGTGACAGTATAAATGATATTGACCAACAGTCTAGATGGGTAGAAAGTGACTGGAAGAGTGGTAATAGCAGTAGGAATGGAGAGTTTATAAGCGTAATATCATAAGACCCACCTCCACATTTGAACTGAATGAGTCGAAAGGAGATCTTTACACTTCCATCTGCGAGATTCGAAACAGGACTCCGCCGTGCCTGAGTTAACCAGTAACGCCGCCTCTAACCACATTGACCATCCACGTTCCCAAAAAAAGAACGCTTGAAGAATAGTTTCTAAGCCTCCCGGTTATTCTCATCCCATAATTGCCTGAGTACTCAAAGCCAGCCCCCACCCCACCTCCACCAGATGTGCTGAGTATAATACTCCATACAGCGGGCGAGACGACACCTTATAAGAGAAACAAACTGCAGGTAACGAAGTAAATTCTGAAGTCACCCATAACACATCTCTTACAGCTCTTGAGAAAGAGAAGTAATTAATCCTTACAAAAGGCATAGACACGAGAAAAAAAAGAGGACACAAGAATATTAAGACGGCACGTTAGTTTGACATTGCGTTTTTTCGAAGATTGTTTCGAATAAAAGATAAGAAACTGAGTTCTTGAGGCATAGGGTGAAAAAAATCCGACTTTTTCCTCTGCTCCCAATCTAGAAATTTCTGAGAAAATATCAAGAAGTTAATTACTACCAGACCACCCTGTCCTAGCATGAGCCCTAATCATGTATGGGTAGAGAGAGCACAGGTCTTTCAAAATAAAAGGAGTATTAGCTAATGAAGGAATATCATTCGACATATGGAGCTGGATAGGCGATGCTAAAGTAATATGTGTTGATAGTAATAAGAAACGATATTAAAAAACAAAATAAAAAGCCTAGAGAAAAATTGAAGAAAATCCACTTAATAATGCGCTTTAGAAGAGGTGAACGAAACGTCTTACAACAATCTTCTAGATAGAACGACTTGAAAAGGAAATGACGAGAGAGATAGCGAGAGAGAAGCAGAGAGAGAGGAGGGAGGAGAGAGAAGAGAGAGATGAGAGAGAGATGAGAGGAAGAAGAAGGGACGAAAGGAGAGGGAAAGAGAGGAGAGAGAGAGAAAGGACGAGAGAGAGGACGAGGAGGAGGGAGAGAGTGAGAGGAGATGAGAGAGACACGCGAGAGATGAGAGAAGACGAGAGAGAGAGAGAGGAAGAAGAGAGAGAGAGATGAGGAGAGAGAGCAGAGAGAGAGAGAGAGGAGAGACGAGAAAGAAAAGAAGAGGAGAGAGAAAAGTAGAGATGAGAGAGAGAGAGAGAGAGAGAGGAGGAAGAGAGAGAGAGAGAGAGAGAGAGAGAGAGAGAGAGAGAGAAAGAGAGCGAGAGAGAGGACAGAGAGCGAAAGAGTAAAGTTTAGAAATCAAAGTTTTGCCTGACACACTTTATCCAAGCTCTTCAGTGAAGCAAAGAAGTATATGATAGTTTTATGATTTTATTTATTATAATGGTTTTTAAACATGTAAAACATACATTGTTATAATAATGATACTAACTACTTACTACTACTGACTACTATCTACTACTACTACTACTACTACTACTATACTACTTACTACTACTACTAACTTACTACTACTTTATAATAGTAGTAATATAATTAGCCTACTTACATTGTGTCGACTCTATTTTAGTGGAGTGACCACAATGTAAGTGAGGCTAATTACTATTACTACTATTATTAAGCTAGTAGTAGTAGTAGTGAGTAGTAGTAGTAAGTAGTAGTAGTATATAGTAGTAGTATAGTAGTAGTAATTTAGCTACTTACCATTGTGCGCTCGACTCTATTTTTAGTAGAGTGAGACAATTTCCGCAAACTGCCGTTAGTTATCTTCGCTCTATAATATATGAATATGAGGTCGACAGCACCGCTAAAAGTGGCTGGCCTTCTCCATTGCTAGCTAGAGAGTTGTGCTTCAGATTGACAGTGAGCTTTAAACAATATGGAGGGCATCAGAGCTAGAGAAATCAGTTTCAAACAAGAAGCATGGCTGCATGAAGATTTCCTTCGTACACCATGTAAGGCTTTTATCCGTATTATTGAATATAGCGAATTGGGATACTGCAAATAATAAAATAACATCATCATTTCTAATCTAGTTCATTTACAATATTCTGCTTACAGAAAACACAGTATTTACAAAAACATTCTAGAGCAAAGAGATATTACTACAACTTTATAATCATATTATAAATACTATAATGATAACGATTACATATAGATGATAACAACTACTGATAGATTTCCATTTCTCATTAAAATTAATATTACTATAATTTGCTGCCTTTACTGACATTCTATTATACACTATCTATGAATTGCGAGAGGAAGATAAAACCTATAATATATTCACTAACACATATAAATAACATAAGAAGTATCTTAATTAAGGATAGTGAGCATGTTGCTGCACTGATGTACTATAAAAATAATTATTTTTATTTGTTATGTTTTAATCAAACACTCCCATCATAGCGTAATTTACTTCTATTACAAATAGTATTAAATAGTGCAGAATTTATATTTTAGGTAATAAAATAAATATTAATAGCTTCTAAAAATTGAATTACAAAAAAATAAGCAGAAATGGCATGGTGGTGATGATTAACAATACTGTAATGTGTAGAATCATTTCTACCTAAATTTAAAAACTACATTTGGTTGCGTACGGTAAAGAAGAAAATTAAATAAAATAAGAAAAGATGATCAAAAAGGCCTTACAATCAATAAAAATACATATTTGCGTATTTAAGAAAAAGAGGCAGAAGTCTCTCACTATTAACAAAACTGACATTGTAAGAAGAAAGATAATTTAATTTAACCTTGAAATAGTATATCATACAGGTATAAAAGTTGGTGTTACGCACCATTCCGCTACGTCGAACTGTTATTAAAGTACTACAACGCCATCAACAACTATACCATCTTACAATTCTGCGCTACCAAAAATTATATTACATAATGATCTAGTTGAACCACCCAATAAACCTGCCCTTTCAATCTGTTGCCTATCAAAGTTACAAAAATATATAGGGAAAAAATGACTGAGATAAGAAAAATTTAAATAAATAAACACTCTCAAACTATATATATATATAAGTATACATATATATATATATATTTATTATATATGTATATATAATAAACTATCACTATATAATATTCACATACTTAAACCCTTCATACCTATACATTAATCATACTACTATAACACTAAAGCTACTCTCACTATCACACAACTAAACTATAATAAACATAATCAATCAACATAATATCATATATATAAATAATAATAGATTAAATATACTATATATATATATATATATATATTATATAATATATATATATATATATATATATATATATATATATATATAATTATATATATATATATATACTATATATATATATATTATATTATATAATATATATATAATTACTCTACAGCATATATATTTATTAAAGTAATATATACTAATATTTAGAGTATAGATTTTCTTGCAGAAAGTTCGTTGTCTCAGCCCTTTGAACTTAACGGTTGACACGAAGTAGCTCCTACCTGCGGAATTGAATTTCTAAATAGGATAAAAACATGATAGTGAACTAGACAACAAATAAGGAGACGTTGTTTTCTTATAATGTTACATCTATCTTCTTGTGCCCTAACTTGAATAAAACACAAATTATACTATCAAATCGTACATATTTATGGTAGTAACAGGATTGAAACATTTTTTTTCTTTTTATAGTAAATCAATCAGTTAATTTATTAGATACGGGTTTAACTGTGTTACATTAGGTATTTGTGTATATGTATATTTATATATAGAGTTCTCGTTATACATATTAATATATTTGCATGTAGTATTTAATATTATTTAAAAGAAATTGATGAGCTATTATATATTTAAGATTTATTAAAGTGTAATCATTATTTATTATTGAATACAATAGTAAAATATTTATAGTAATAAATTTGGAGTATTCATGGATTTTTCATTTCATACTTTATTACACTAGAGGGACAACAGAAATTTTCTTTTCACATCATCTTATTTTTTACAGCATTAACTATAAAATTTTTTTTATAGTCTTCCTTGCACATATGCCATAAAGAAAGCTTTTATTACAGTACTTACCCTCAGAGAGAAATCATCATTATGACAACTTAACACAAACTCTTAATAATTCAAAGAATCAAAACTGGTTCCCAAACATGCAGCATATCAGAATGTATTATTATGATATTCAATCAATTGAAAAAGTTGAAAAAGGAAAAAAAAAATTTGAAGCTATAAACTTACCTAAATTAGTTAAATTAAACTTTGTTGTTGGAAAATCCCCATGATATGTTTTTACACTAGTGAAATTGGCCCTCATGTAATAAATACGATAACCTTTAACTTCCCCATTTGGATGCTTTGGTCTATTCCATATAAGATCCACAGATGTGTCGCTTATTCTCTCAACAGTTAAATTTTCTGGTGGTCCTGGAACTGAAAATATATATATATATATATATATATATATATATAATATATATATAGCTATATAGTAATATATATAATATATATTATATATATATATTATACTATATATACTATATATATATAAATAATATATATATATATATATAGTGTATAGTATATATAGACTAATCAGGCGCGGCTTCGGTCCTAAAATATATTGTTTAGCTTGCATTTGCATTTTTTAGTCACACACAATATATATCATATATTATATATATATATATATATAATATATAATACTATAATATATATATATACATAATATATATATATATATAATATATATATATATATATATATATATATATATATATATATAAATATGTGATAACTATATAGTAACTTACCTTTACAATTTTATTTAAAAAGAACAGTACCGCATCTCATCTTTTGATTGAGCCAAATTATCAATCACTTCTATTATTAAAATCTTGATTATGCCATTATTATAAAGTCTTTCTCGTCGAAAGCATTCAATGGCGAGCGAAATCTTTCGTGCTCCATCGGGCTTTCTAAAAAGTTTTAATTTTTTTTTAAATAACGAAAAACAGCGCTCTGCTTCGAACGTTGTCATCGCAATGGTTATTAAAACTTTTAAATAGTTTCACATTTTTACTAAAAGTGGCTTCCAACAGTGATTTTCTGTAATGAAATCAAATAAAGCTATGACTCCAGACATTAGAACGAAATTCTTCAGCCTATAAATTATAGATAAGTTCTGTCTTAGTTTCTTTATGTTCAACGAAAGTACTACACTACAGTGTTTTCATTTACAATTTTTCTCAGGAAGATGTAATCATACTGAGGAAACATTTTCGGCAGAAATAACGTGGCAACAATTAAATGTCCTGAGATGTAAACTATCTTTTATCTGACAAATAATTGCTGTCACATTATCTCTT
>JABUQX010083259.1:0-5000 GCA_015478945.1 Trachelipus rathkii | reverse complement strand
AAATAGCAATCTACACCCGACGTCTTATACAATCTTCTCGACTCTTAGAGCGTTCTCTGGCTCTGCTCGATCGTGTCCAACAAGGAATCCATTTGTTCATCTACCAAAAGTTTATCGCTCTGTTCAATTGACTGGGAGTGCATTAAGTTCTAGTTGCGCCCGTCCCTTCCCATGGGGTGTTCCGGCGAACGAGAGAGCTTGATGCGACGCAACCCGTGCTCCACACGGACAGGGTATCTAGCAGACGTTCCTTCCCAATGACTATATTGTGGACACTTCCCTGCGACTGATTTTTACGCATGTGTCCGTCAGAGTTTCCTCTCCTGCAAGGAGACTTGTTGGGCGGAGGATTCTCGTGGAGCCAAGCTGCGGAATGTTAAACCTCGTTTAGGTAAATGGCCGTCCTCTTGTCAAACGGAGTCGCCGCCCAGGAAATGTTCTCGCCCCAGTTACGAATTGGACATAACAATCTCACGCATGGCTTTCACATGTTGAGAGAGCAACCCCACCTGTTTCGGTTTTTGTCTTCGAGTGATCCTACTTACTATAGCCCATATATTTGTGGGTTGCGATGCAGTCTCAGCCATCCGACTCCAGTTCTTCCCTGACATTCTTACCATTCCTTTCCGGAATCGCCTTGCTCATATTTTATCTGACTCCCCCCATTTTCGAAGTGACAAAGTTTTTGCGTTCCTCCATGAGCTGAACATCTTTTATCGATTGTAATCCTCTTGTTCCGTTATTTTTTCTCGTTCTGTGTAGGGACTTCCCCTGTTGTTGGTTTTACTGACACGGTATAGCCGCTCTTTTTGCGCGCAGTGGTGGTCCCTGTACACATCCTCAAAAAAAAAAATTATATATATATATATATATATATATATATATATATATATTTATTAGATAATAAACATATAATACTAATATACATATATATAATATATATATATATATATATAAGTATATTTATATTTATTTATTATTATATATATATATATATATATATATATATATATATATATGTATATCCAGGATACGTAAATAATCTTAAAAAATATCGATAAATCGATATATCGATATTTTAAAGAATATCATATCGCCTTCGATATTATCGCCAGAAAAATATCGATATTCGATATATCGATATTTCGATATATTATAATTCGATTATAATTTGATATATTATAATCATTTATATATATATATATATATATATAATAATTTATCTTTACCAATATTATATAGCATATATTGAATTTATTTATAGATTTTATATATTTATATATATCTATAAGCTTTACATATAATATATATATATATATATATATATATTGTGGAAGTACTCTCTGTCTGGAAGTGGCAAAGAAATTTATACACAGAGCTGAACTACAGAGCTGAACTACAAAGTTACAGAGTAGAGCCGAACACGCCCTATGTTTAAGATGTGGTCGTAGTTTCGTGGAACTAAGCCACGCCACCAAGCCGCCGAATTATCACTTTTTAAAATCGCAACAGCACGTAGCTTCCTTCTAGAGAATTAGTACAAAATAATAGCAAATTACAACTTTATATTAAAATACAAGCAAATGAATGCTAATTAAATAATTAAACCCAAAAACAAGGTGATTTAGAATAAAGGGCAGCCCCCATATTCCAAGTACATTTAGCGTAGAGCCCAAAGTTTGCCGAACCTAGACGAGTCGGCGCGAGCCCTAAAGCAGGTTTATGAAATAGCTTGCAACGAAACTGCATTTAATTGAATAGCGTATCAAAAAGAAGCCCTAAAATCTAGTAGAAAACCAAGTGAAGTGATTCACTGACATGCCAGTGTAAAATTCCCAGTTAAGCCCTTAGAGTAGCAGTTCAAGCCAGATTAGCCTAAACTTGGTTAGAGACTAGTAAGCCGAGGAAAAACTAGGTGGAGATTAAGCAGTGCCATGCTATACTTTAAGTAAATGTGGGAAATAACAGCCTCTGGATAGGCCGTTATTGCCGCACATATCTAACCCACTAGACCGGACCGTAACGTTACATAGCATTTGGAGTGAAGCTAAGCTGAGGGTGATAGACTAGTGCAGAGGTGTGAAACAGCCCAAAAATGTGTAGAATTCAGAACTTTTACACATATCTTAGCAACAATATAGTAAATAGAGGTCGCAAGATCGATATTTACTATATCTAACCCTAGCGGACGTAAACGTTACATAGCAGTTTGGAGTGAGGCTAAGCTGGGTAGATAAGTGTGACCAGGATGAACAAGCCCCAAAAATGTTAGATTTAGAAACTTTTAAATATATTATAATAATAATAAATAGAAATAAAAAAAAAGATAAAAAGAAGATCGCAATAAGAGATCACAAAAAAGTATATTACTATATCATAACCCTACGGACGTAAACGCTTACAAGCAGTTTGGAGATGAAGCCTAAGCTGGTAGTAATAGATAGCGCGAGTGTGAACAGCCACCAAATCTCTCCATTCCTCTCTTCTCTTCTCTCTCTCTCTCTCTCTTCTTCTCTCTCTCTCTCTCTCTCTCTCTCTCTCCTCTCCTCTCTTCTCTCCTCTCTACTCCTCTCTCTCTCTCCCTATCTCTCTCTATCTCTCTCGCCAGCAAGAAGTTACAATAACCTAGGCTTATTTTGTAGTATCATGTGCTGTGTGAGATCATACCCAAATGTAATGATTTTTTATGCTTTATGCATAATGTATATCGGGGAGATCCTTTTCCGCCTGTTATGCATATATATAACATAAAACAGCCTCTCTCAAACTATATATCTTCTGTACTGCTTGAGCACTACATATAAAGGCAATGTGCTTTATGCAAATGGGTATTACCGGGGCCAGGATCCTCTTTCCTCCTGTGTATGCATATATCATTAAAACCAGCCTCTCTCCAAACTAATAATCATTATTTGTAACTACTACTCCACAAAGCTTCACATCATTCCTGTAGGAACTCTCCGCCAGAATATGACATATGTGGAATATAAATTAACTCGCGCAATGCTGCTTTATGCCAAATGGTGTGAGCGAGGATCCTTTTCCTGCCTGTGTAGATACTACATCAAACAGCCTCTCTTCTTTCAAACTAATAATCATTTGTACTACTACTCCACATAAGCTTCATATTCTGTAGGAATTCTTCCTGCAGAATATGATTCATATGTGGAATAGTAATAACTCGGCAATGCTGCTTTATGCAAATGTATACCGGGGAGGATCCTTTTCCTGCCTGTGTATGCATATACATAAAACAGCCTCTCTCAAACTAATAATCATTTGTACTACTACTCCACATAAGCTTCATATTCTGTAGGAATTCTTCCTGCAGAATATGATTCATATGTGGAATAGTAATAACTAGGTTTACCCTGTTCTAATTCTTTGTTTTTGTTTTTTTATAGGACAGGGGTCCGACCCACATCTGATGTATGGTAGCATTAAGAAAAATAAACTATTGTAAGAACATTAACTTCTCAATCAACCTTAAAGAAGCGGTCCTAAGCACCCCAGCTTCAGATGGTGACCCCGAAGAGTGAAGATTAGATTCCCAGGCGGGAATCAGAACACCCACAACAGGGCCAAGAAAAACTATTACAAACGAACCCAATCGCTTTTGTACCGTTTGTAGATTTGTTTTTTTAACGGGCTAACTTTACCCACTCATTTGTGATTGTGCCTTTTTCTATCTACTTCACAGCTTTCTCGAGCCCAGCTGCAGCCATCAAGAGCCAGCTCCGTCGGCAGAGTATCAAACTAACGCTGTTGGACCCCTACCTTGGTACAGTTCTGTATTTCATGCGGAACATATTAATTGTTCTCCATTCGCAGCGTATTTTTTATTCTTTTTTTATGTTCTTATCAAAATTTATTATTATATATTATTATTATTAATTATTATATATTATTATTATTACTTAGTATTTATATTATTATTAATTATTACTTGCTATTATTATCATTATTTAATTATATTATTAATTAATTATTATATTATATTATATTATTATTATTATTATTATTATTTATTATTATATTTTATTATTATTATTCATTATCGCCTTGTTGCTGGTATCCCTACAAGTGAAGCCGCAACTTGTGTGCTGTGGATACCCTCGTACACTTCACTCAAATAAAAAAAAATGATACTAAAAAAAAAAAAAAAAAAAAAGATTTAAATTAGTTTTACTAAATTATTTAAAATATAAATATTAATATATATATATATATAGTATATATATATATATATTATAATATATATATATATATATATATATATATATATTAATATACTTATTATATATATATAAATAATATATATATATAATAATATACAGTAATATATATTATATATATAATATTAATTATATATAAGTATTTTGGCAATTTATATCGCAACAGCCTCATTTTAATCCTTGGTCTAGCTCCTAAGGTTGTAATTTCTTTGATTTTTCCACCATCGGTCCGTTATTAGTGCCCGCTCGCTCCACATCTTATTTAACTTCTTTTCTTTCCTTCACTCTGCCAACTTCTACGCCTTTCATCATGTCTACTCCCTCGCGAGCATTCCATTTGCAACCTTTCTTCGTAAACAATCCCGAGCTTTGGTTTGACCTGGCTGAGTCGGCGCTCCTGACCATCGAAGACGAGAAGGAGAAATATTCGAGAGTTGTGAATGCTCTACCAGAATCTTGCCTCCTCAAATCAGGGATGGTCTGGCAACAACTAGAAACTCTACAACCCCTTACAACACGCTCAAAACCCTCTATTATCGACCGCTTCTCCCACCAGCAAGAACAATTGAAATCTGCCTGAGCTTCACTGGCGACCAGAAACCCTCGAACTGAGGTAGGCATTGCCCTGAGTTTTGGATGCACTCCATCTACACGGATAGAGAAAATAATCGCAACCCTCTCCTCCAGAAGATGCCTGCTCGACATCACAGGTCCTACACAATCAATAACCCGACTTGTCCCTCCACTGAGTTGCCGCATCTTCTC
>JABUQX010083258.1:0-10274 GCA_015478945.1 Trachelipus rathkii | reverse complement strand
CAGGTAAAAAAAAAAAAAAAAAAAAAAAAAAAAAAAAAATTTCATTTCGATCCTCTCAAACATCTATTTATGTATCATAGATGCTACCTGTGAACAAATTTTTTGATCCGAGCCTCCCGCTTCCTTGTGGGCGTTAGTAACTGTTTGTCCATACCTATATATATATATAAATATATTATATATACTTATATATATAATATATATAATATATATATATATATATATATATATATATATATACTATATATATATTAGGTGGCGCAAAGGACCCCTAAGTTTACTAAAACTTCAACCCCATTGATGGAGTTCTAAATATTATCTGATTCGTTTGAAATTTTGCATTAAATGTTTTTTCATCAAGAGGAACAATAATATTATTGCGCATCAAATAAATTTTCGCAAAGTTGAATTTTTTACTTCAGATACTTCTGAACCACTCTAAAATTATATATAATATATATATATATTCATATACATATATATATATATATACTTATATAACTAATATATAATATAGTTATATATATATATATAATATATAATATATATCATATATATATTATATATAGAGAGAGAGAGAGAGAGAGAGATAGAGAGAGAGATAGCCCGAGTAGTAAAAAGTTACTGGCGGCGATATAATATATAATACTATATATATATATATATACTCATAGTATATAATAATATATATATTATATATATATAATATCTATATATATATATATTATAATATATATATATATATATATATACTATATAATATATATATATATATAATAATATATAGATATATATACTATATATAATACTATATAATTATTATTATGCCGCTACTTTTATGAAGTATGAAGAAAAAAGTAAAAAAAAACCATATAATAAACCAAATCTTAAAGTATGTTCGTGTTATTCTATCCTCATTAAAAAAATTTTTGAAAACTGCTTCATGTTTGGCAATTTTTAAGGTATGTCTATTGAAGGAATACATTATTACGGAACTTATAAGGTGGATCAGGATTCCAACTCTTCTATTAAGGTAAAAGGTCTTTAGAAGCGCATATTTAATCAGATAAATTTAAACACAATTAACATAACTGATTTCTATAATTTGGTTCCAAGTACTTTTTGATTTGAATTGAAGAAAGAAACTTGTCGTTGTTACAACGACACTTCATGTAAGGAGACTGAATACCAAATGATCGATGCGAGGACCAAGATTTGAGAGACGTCCGCTCATGTTATTTATCAGAATCTTGATAAAATTGATAAAAATTTAAAATCTTCCAAACAAGTACGAAGAGAATAAATTCCGATTAGACAAAAGTAGAGCACAGAACGTTATTAGATAAGCAAAAAGGACGATTTGCAACACTATAAAAATAGATTCAACTTTTGTATTTAATATTTAAATGATATTTGACCAGCCCCTAAAGGGTGGCCAGTAAGGGTTGTAAGCCCCAGCATGGACATGAGGCTACCTCCTGCCTAAACTCATTAATATACTCAAAATTAATATTTACAATTTAAGATAACGTTTAAGAAAGCTCTATTTTTCTTATGTCTCTCAAACGTCTGGAAAGAGTACGAATTATCTTTACTTACGTCAAAGTTGATGGAAAACACTTCTGCATTAAAAATTATGATTAAGAAGGTGTTGGATGTATCTTAGCATTCCGTTTAATATCTTTTAAATTTTATATACATATTTTTTTCTTTTTAGCTACTTGGAATATTTTTTTCGTTTGAAATATACACTTACTAAATAAAAAGATTTAACTTTTCCATTACGGAAAAAGTCCACCAAAAATATTTTTCAGAACACTTTGAAACAAAGATATGTTCACAAATAAATTTTAAAGGAGCTGCGTTAAATGAATTTAATTTAAATCTAAAATATGCGATGAAATGTATAAAAAAAATTTAATATAAATATAAATATGTACTTTTATTAAAAATGTTTCTAAAAAAATCAATGGAATTTGCTTTATATATATATCATTATATATATTACTATATATATATACATATACTAATACGCATCAATATAACTACTACTTACTTATATCCTAAATATATATTCTCATATATATATATAGCTATATACTATACTACTACTACTAATATATATACTAAACTCAATAACTACTATATATATACACATTATATACCTATATATATACTATACTATATATACTAATATACCATATACATTAAGTAATTCTTCCTTTCTCCTTCGATAGTTTTTCAAATGAAATTATAAAATTTTTAACCCTTGGTTTTATGCAAACTTTGTTGTAGTTAAAAACTTTTATTTTTCACATACTATTGCACTTACTAATAGATTACAATTAAAAAATATCTATTTAAAAACAGTAGAAAAATTAACTTTATAGGGCACGTGCACGTTGAAAGATAATGCCTGTAATCTCCGCCCATGTCACAGTCATCTACAGGAACGTTTACAAGTTTTTAATTTAGTTGTAATTTTAAGCACGTTGAAAAAACTAATACGACTGAAGAGGTTTCTGATGAAATGAAAGCTATCGTATAAATATTCTCTTTCAACGTGCACGTGCTCTATAAAGTTAATTTTTCTACTTTTTTTTTAAATAGCTATTTTTATTTTCTTAAACTAGTTAGGTAAGTGCATGTATGTGTAAAAATAAAAAGTTTTAAACTACAAACCACAGTTCTGCATTAAAACCAAGGGTCTAACATCAATACTATATATATATATATATATATATATTATATATATATATATATCATATATAATATATAGATAATATATATAATTATATAAGTATATATATATATATATATATATATAGATATATTTCACAACTAGTTTGTGTGATGCTGATTAAGGATTCTATTTAATGATAAGGCCTTGCTCTTCCAGACAGTTCGCAGGAGTCCGGATAAGTGTAATACGAAGGACACCTGCTTCAGGTGTAAAAACTTCTTGATCTTGAATTAATGTAAATCCCCTTCCTAATTTGTTTATATTTCGTCTTTATATTTATTGTCATGTCTTTCGCACACACCCCACCACTCTTTCCACCTTATATATATATATATATATATATATATATATATATATATATATATATATATATACTATATATATACTACTATATATATATACTATATAATATATATATATGATATATATAATATATATATTACTATATATACTATATATTATATATTATATATATTAACTATAATATACTACTATATAGTACTATATACTATATATATACCAAATAATCTATTATTATAGTGTCAGGAAGTGAACTTACAGTATTTTATATGTGCTCATGGACGGAATTAAAGAATTGAAAAAATATCTTAGATGTAATGACGAAGATGACTGGCATTTGTGTACAGACTTGGAACGTTTAAATCTTTATAAGGTCTCGTAAGTCAGTATTAATGTAGGGGATTTTTATCATTATTATTATTATTATATTATTATTATTATTATTATTAATTTATATTATTATTATTATATTAATATTCTTATTATTATTATTATTATTATTATTATCTATTATTATTATTATTATTATTATTCTACTCATTATATTCATTTATTACTTATATATTATTATTATTATTATGTATTATTATATTATTAATATCTATCATATCATTATTATTATTATAATTATTATTATCTATATTATTATTATTGATTCATTATTACTTCATTATTATTATTATTATCTATTATATTGCCTAAGTATTTTCCAAATGGAGAGATCAGCAACCACAGTTTCCCATATAATTAAATATATTTATAGAATATATACTTATATATGATCTATATATATACTATACTATATTATAATAATATATATATATATACTATATAATATATATATATACTATATATACTATATATATAATATATAAATCACTACTAATATATATATATATATATATATATACTATATACTATATATACTAATATATATATATATATATATATCATATATATATATAATATAATATATATATAATTATTTATCATAAGTTAACACCTCTTTCACGAGCATACCCTATTCAAGATTGAACTTCGCTAGCAAACTATAAATGACATCCCCAGTGGGATTCGAACCCACGACCTTGCACGGTTACTCCGCCGCACTACCGTTTGGAGCCACGGTAGCTGCAAATATACGTATATATATCATATATAATATATCATACTTATTATATATATACGATATATATATATATATATATATATATATAATACTATAGATACTATACTATATATTATATACTATAAATATATATATATAATATATATTATACTAATATAATACTATATATATAATATACTATAATATACATTATATACTATATATAACCTATAAATATATAATAAATATAACATTCAAAATAAGGCAGATACAAATTTACCAGGTTTTTAGGTTTTATTTTTTTTGCAAACAGGTTGAAAGCGCGATTTGCTCAACGCCTGTTTTGGTCTTTTCATTCTCTAATTTAATTTTTCCTTTTTTTTCCTGTTTACAGTTGTCACCACCACCACGGGCAGAGCCGCTACTTCTAGGACAGGGCGGTGTATGCACATCCAGACAGTCATCAACTAACGCAAAAACTTACGCAGATGAGCCACAAGACGCAGGTTTTAAAGGAGAGAGATTAAATTCAACAGGAAACACAGAAGTTGGAAGAGAATTCCACAGAACAGAGGTGGCAGGAAAGAAGGAAGCACCGCAGCGAACCAGCCTAGAGTTACCAATATCAACGCAAAACTCATAAAAGGTGTCAGAGCCGCTGTGCAAGAGGTTTTACGAAAACGTAAGTAAACGTGAATACACAGTTATCCAATAAGAAATCACTCAATACAGTAAAAGGAAACATGTATACAAAATTCTCCTGAAAACAATGTTAAAATACTGTAGATAGATAGCGTCAGTACAGGGGGTGCAGTTTATCATCCTGCTGATCAGAAAAGCATTACCTTTAATATTTACATTGCAAATGACTTCGACCGTTCATTCTTCAACTCATTTCAATTCTGCTCCCTCTTTTACTTCTAGATTGCCTCTCGTCTCAATCTTCCGATTCTATTCTCGCTGATCTGGATAGAATTACCGGGTGGGGTCGTCTCAACCTTGTAAAATTCAATTCTTTAAAAACCCAACTTCTACAAATCTCCCTCTCTAAGACACCTTCTAACTTTCCTATCTCTTTCGACGGTTCTCTCGTCTCTCCTGTTGACAATATAAACATCCTTGGCCTTAACATAAACAAAAAAATGTCTTGGAAACCTCACATTACAACGGTTGCTAGGGCGCCTCAAAGAAACTTGGAGAGTTCTGTTTAGACTGCGAGACTTTTTCCTTTCTCAGGTGCTCCAGCTATACAAGGGCCTCATCCGCCTTGTATGGAAAGTACTGCTCTCATATCTGGGGGGGCTCTGGTTTCACGCGGCTTTTGGACAGGGGTCGATTCAAAGGCCAAAAGGCTTATAAACTGTTTCCTGTTCACTTTATATATCTTCCCTTGAATTGATATGTTTTTTATTAAATTTCTTTAAAATTATAGGTTAAGAAAAACAAAATAGGTTTATTAAAAAAACACTGTGCTATTCTTCTTGCATTGCAATTTTTAAAACAATACATAAAAAGTATTAAAATAATTTAACAAACAATAAATAAACATTAACAAAATGATTTATATTACAAATAAGTATAATATTATAAATAAAAAGTATTTATAATAAACTTTAAAACAATAAATAAAAATTTCTTGAATAAAAACACAAAGAAAACTTAAACATATGAAGTTTGAGAATGAAAAAATAAGTTAGACTATGCATACACATAAGTGCTGTTTGAACTGTCATAAAACCACAGCATTAAACAAAATCGAGTACAACATTTGTGAACACTAATACCTTAACGTTATTCCGCACTCGCGACACCCCTCCAAACATGCATCTATGCTGCTGCAACATTCCTCACATCCGTTCAGGATTCATGCTATGTTGGCATGGGCTGGGAGACTCAGACGGAGTGTCACCTTCAGTCACAATGCCATTTTTGAATTTCTTTGTGTAACATTATAAAGTATATGTTTATGTATATTAACAACTTTTAGGTTTTTAAATTTCATTTTAAAACATAAATCTCGGTTTTAGGGTTCAAGCCACTATCTCATAGGATCCTCTAGACTCCTTTAAAGAAGCACATTGAAACTACCGTTTCCTCAACTACTCTTACCATCCACTGAAAAACATCATATAAAACGTGTCTAAGTTTACTGTTACTCTAACCTCTGCACTGCACTCCGAGCCGTATCCATTTACATACACATCATTCCATTCGCTATAAAACATAAGTGCTTCCTCCTTTCTCATTCTGATTTCTCCCGTCCTGTTCTTTTAAGCTGGTTACCTCCACCACGAACACCCAATTCCTCTCATATACTGATTTTCAGTTGTTTTTAGTGTTACTACCGAACCACAATTACTCACACTCATCATTTGTTCGAACGTGCCTCGGTACGGGGCTCCCCCGAATCCCTGTGTGTGAATTTTCGCAACGAGTCGCGTACGCGAGGCTCCCGCCCCGAACGCTGCCTCCACAATCCCCAACCTCCTAAGTCTCCGGAACTCATTCTTAAGTAATGGTCGTGGTGTGTACTGTGTATGTTGTGTGTGTATCGTTTTGTATATGGGTGGGTGGGCTGTCATGCTGTGTCATGTATGTTAATAAGTGGCTGCGGGTCACGGTAAAAGGTACCTCCCGTGTTTATATACTATATAACTACCTATATATATATATTATATACTATATATAATTATACTATATTATATATATATATATATATACTATTAATATAATATATATATATATATATACTAATATATATACTAGTATATATATGAATGTGTGTGCTGTGTCGTGTTGCATGTGTGTTTGGCGTATATGTATATGGGTGGCATCATGTCTTCGCTATCGGACACTCCGTTTGCCCTGTACGCTACTATTCGAAAATTGATTATTGATTAACGATTAAATCAGGATATCCTATGGAGCTGTTAATGTATGCATGTGATGCATGTAATGGTATATTGTATATGGGGCGGCATCATGTCACCGTACGTCCCTCGTTGCCGTACGCTCTTATTTGAATAATTGATTAATCGATTAATCGATTAATCGGTATGTATGTATGCATGTGTGTGTATGTATGTGGGTATATGGGTGAGTGTGTGTCATGTGTGTATAAGTGCCATCATGTGACGTATTGGGACTACGTACCATACGCTCCGAAAGGATTAATCGATTAATCGATTAACCCTAAAAATATACCCAGGCACTTTCCTAAGTTAATCTCTAAGGGATTAGTGGAGGCCAGAAAAAGGCAGCTTAAGCTAGCTAGGATTAAACCGGCCTAAGCCGGTTTAAAGACGGGTATAATATATATATATATATATATATATATATATATATATATATTATTATAATAATCAGTAATAATGGGCCACCAGTATGACGATATGAAACGTCTAATGATTCACCTCCTAATGATAAACCGTGCAACCTTTGAGACAGTATGGGAGGCAAAAGTTGCGTTCCTTTACAGAGGACTTTTCCTGTTACAGTGAAAATAAGAACAAAGGGATTGAGAGACACGAAAGTTTGGTTTTTCTTATATATAATAAACAATATGAATAATAAGTGTTTTTAATATCAATCCTATCTACCTATGTCTGTTTTAACTTTTATATACACCCTATTACTAACCTAAGCTAAATATTATATACAAATTCAGTTTGAACAAAATATACAATGCAATGTAAACCCGGGTTATATTTCTTATTTACAATTTCAGTTTAAATTATTCATAAAAGTTACAAGAGTAATACTTCCTTTATTAGTGTCGTTATTTCAGACTAATAGAATTCTTAACTCAATATGGTATTGATGTGGTGAATGAGGGCAGTAAGCCCACATTCATCACATCGAACAGACAAGAGGTCTTAGACCTAACCTTAATAAATGCCACTTATGGCATACAGATCTCGAACTGGTATGTGTCTGATGAAGTATCTCATTCGGACCATAGACACATCAGGTTCGGAATCATAGCTTTGGAGAAAGTAGAGGAGGAGCGGAGAATACCTAAGCTAACAAACTGGAACTTGTATAAAGAGCTCCTTAAACAGCACGTAGAGGATATGGAGGGACTGTTTGATGTACAGGACCTAGATGTATCCACTACCCAACTGCAATCAATCATACAAGATTCATATGAAAATAGTTGTCCTCTGAAAAAAAGAGGGATAACTAGAAGCGTCCCCTGGTGGAATCAAGAGCTAACCACTCTAAGATCTAAAACCAGGAAACTTTTCAATAAAGCTAAGCGGGATAAAAATTGGGAAGCATACAAAACTGCCCTAACCGCTTATAACAAGGAACTTAGGAAATCCAAAAGAAGATCATGGAAGACTCTATGTGAAAGCATTGAGAGCCAATCTGAAACTGCGCGTCTACATAAAGTGCTCTCAAAGGACCAATCTAATGGGTCCGATACGCCTTTCTCTTAAAGAAAGACAGCAGTTTATACAAAAGCACCACAGGGAAGAACCTTAGTGGAACTTATAAACACTCACTTTCCGCACAATGTAATAGTTGACGACGGGGAGGAAGTAGATATATGGGATGATAGGAGACCTAATAGATGGACGGAAAATCTGTCTGGAAGAGTCTTCTCCCCTGAAAGGGTAGAATGGGCAATAAATTCCTTCGGCCCATATAAATCTCCTGGAGGGATGGCATATTCCCAGCCTTGCTTCAAAGGAATGAGAGTTGCTTTCCTCGCTGGTGAGGGTATTTAGAGCAAGCATATGCCCTGGAGTGATACATTCCCCGGCTGTGGAGGAAAGTAA
The DNA here is from genome assembly GCA_015478945.1 of Trachelipus rathkii. Lineage (NCBI taxonomy): Eukaryota > Metazoa > Arthropoda > Malacostraca > Isopoda > Trachelipodidae > Trachelipus > Trachelipus rathkii. The sequence goes on along the minus strand of JABUQX010083258.1, from coordinate 1,339 downwards.
GGGTGGTTTTTATCCCCAAGACGGGGAGACGGTCCACGTCTGACCCCAGATCCAATCGACCTATAAGTCTTACATCATTTCTTTTGAAAACAATGGAAAAAGTGCTAGACTACCACATAAGGGTGGAAAATTCGATAGAAAAGAAAATTCCATCCTAATCAATGGGCCTACCAGTCTGGTAGATCAACAGTTGGCGCACTAGATAGCTTGGTATCCAAGATAGAAGGAGCGCTAGATCACAAGGAGGTGGCGGTTTGTGCTTTCCTGGATGTGCAGGGTGCTTTTGATAGCACCATGCATGTGACCATGGAGGATGCCGCCGCCTCCAAAGGCGTCGGACCCTCAACGATTCCTGTGATAAAAGCAATGTTGGACAAGACGTATTACGGCTGAACTGGGAGGGGAGATGATCACTGTGACATCTGTGAGGGAATGCCCCTAAGGAGGGGTACTTTCACCCTTTTTATGGACCATGGTGGTTGATAGTCTCCTCACCAAACTCAGTGAATCGCAATTCGAGTGCAAGGATACGCGAGATGACCTTAATTATATTAGAGGCAAACCCCGTAGAGTCTTAATGGAACTCATGCGACGATGCCTCAATTATCTCTACAGATTGGTGTTTGAAAGGGAACTAAACACAACCCAAGCAAAACCAGTAATAATCCCTTCACCAGGAAGAGGAAGTTAAATACAAGGCTCCCCGAAGATTTGTTATGTCACTTATTAACCCCTTCCACCTGAAAGTCAAATACCTCTTGGATTAATCCTAGACAAAACTAACGTGAATCACATCTTAAAAGGGTAGTGATAAAGGTCACAAGATAAGCGACCTCGCGGATGACTAGTCCAGAAAGGAGATAGCTATTGGCCACATAACATGGATCTGAGAAACCTAAAATGACCACCACTACGCTAACATTACTGTAGTCAGACCTAAGCAACTCTATCCCTCACTTGTTTGTGCGCAAAGTTGAACAAAGGGACTGCACAAATAAACTGTCAAAGATTGCAAAGCTTGCATGCCTAGCATCACGAGGGGCAACTACATACTAGCGCCTACTGACACCATGAGGCACATAGCGCCTCCTCCTCATGCATTTCACATCAGAAGGAAAGCCATGTAATGCCTGCAAACCAGACTTGCGCCATTCTTGGTCCAAATAATACAGAACTAAAGAATTGGACTGGACCCCTTCGAATTTGAAAGATTTGTACCATGAGATACAAATGGCATTTAGTTTTCGGACTAATGCCAAAACAAAAAAGCATTGTGAAGAAGTAAAAATCCTCCTTACATAATCGTCAACCTGGATAAGCGAGTCCTATAATCTCTCTC